>CAJNDS010000543.1:5000-116180 GCA_905221605.1 Symbiodinium natans
CGCATATCTAGCTAGGGCTTGCCTAGGGCTTCGTGCCGAAAAAAAATGGGAGCGGATCCGAACAAAAACAGAGCCCGTGAAGAGAACGCAAGGAGCACGGCGGTAGACAGAGACTAGAATCACAAGCAACCAAGTTACCATATTCCTGGACACCTAAAACAACGAAAGTTCCGCGCGGAGAGAAGCTACAGGAGAATCTACAGCTACAGGAGTGTACTTCATCCTTGGTGAAGCTTCACAAAGAATCCTTCGGCCTTCCTGGATATTTTACTTCAACTGATGGAAGCTCTGATGCTCACAGCCAAAGACACTGAAGAGATAAGGGTACCCGAACGAGACCCCTTGGGTCCTAGGTACATCACCCACAGACTCCACACCCCAAACCCGAAAAAAAAAAAAAAAATGGAAAAAAGGAACCCCTCAACCCGAGGAGCAGAAAGTAGAAAAGCCCGAAACGGTCAGCTCTCCCATGTTGGTTGGGCCCTAGGCCCTAAGCCCTAAGCCCTAAACCCTAAACCCTAAACCCTAAACCCTACCAAGGGGAGGACCGTGTCACAGCCCGCAACCGCAAAAGGCTGACCGCATCATGTGGCGAGGGGCATACAGGTCGCCATCATGTGCACTAACTTCTGGAGCTCCCTCAAGGCGCCTTTGTTCAGGGTTTAGGGTTTAGGGTTTAGGGAGGATTCATGACTTAAGGGTTTCAGGGTGTAGACCCTGAACCCGATACCTAAGACTCAGGACTCAAGGGTTCAGGGGTTCAGGCCCCTGCCACCCCGAAACCCTAAAGATCTAATTTGGGTTTAGGGTTTAGGGTTTAGGGTTTAGGGTTTAGGGTTTAGGGTTTAGGGTTTAGGGTTTGAGGTATGAGGTTTAGGGTTTAGGGCTCTTTTCAAGCCAAAAACCCGAAACGGTCAGCCCTAAACCCTTGTAAGCGGAGGATGTCGGGTTCGGGCGTTAACTGCCAAAACTACTGTTCGCTTAAGAACCCCGAACAAAATGACAGATAAAACTGCCCATATTGCCATGATGCGGAAGTATATATGTGCATTTTGTTGAGAGGGGGGTTCTTAAGCAAATAGTAGATCTGGGTTAAGGCTGTAGCCCTACTGTGGCACCCACATGCATTTAACGGCTCTCTAAGTTCTAAGCCCTAAACCCTAAGCCCTAAACCCTAAACCCAAAACTGAAATCCTTGTAACTGAAATGGGTTGGGGTTTTGGTGACTCAGAGGCACCACAGCAATGCCTTTTTTTTTTTGGGGGGGGGGGATCCCTAACCCTCCTAGAACCTATACCCTGAAGCTTCTAGAATCTCTAGACCCGAAGCCTTCTAAACCCTAACCCTTCTGAACCTAGAACCCTGAACCTTCTGAACCATGAACCCTGAACCCTCAAACCCTCAGGCCCAAACTCCTCAGGTCTGATTGAGAGAGCAACCCCCTGCCACCTAGCCCAAGTAAATTCTGACGCGTCGTCGCCTGCAGATGTCCAGATGATCTTCTGGGGGGTGTAGTTAGTGCTTTATTTATAGAATAAATATATATATGTATATACAAATACACTGAATTTCTCTGAAACATTTAAAGGAGTATGATGAAGATAGGAAAAGAGTCTAAACTTGTCCCGCACGTCGGCTTTCAGGTTTCGCCGAGTCGCGAGTTCTCCTCAGAAGGCGCATCAGCCGCACGATCCGCACCAGCCGCAGCGCTCGAAGCACCTCGGACACTGGCAGGTGCTCTGAAAGTACAGAAATCCTAAACCCTAAACCCTAAACCCTAAACCTTAAACCCTGAACCCTGAACCCTAAACCCTAAACCCTAAACTTCTAGGTTCTGCAGTAACCCAGGGACAGAGAGGGCATTCTTTTTTGTTGCTTGTAGTGAGCGGCCATCAGGGAACCTCAACCACCTCGAAGAGGGAAAGGGCTGAAATCGCGAACATCGGCGCATTTCGCGTATTTGCTACTGCGCATGGCGTGGGAAGAACAACCTGGTTGACTAGGGCTCATGAAGATTTAGGGCCGCCACCCTCAAACCACAAAGTCCAGACCCAAACCACTTCTAGTCACAGCTTCAGGCTTCACTTGTCATAGCCTCGACCCTAAACATTATGAACCCTACGCCCAAAAGTCGTAACGGTAGTAATCCTGAGCCCTAACCTCGCCAACCTCGCAGTCCCAGTAGCTGGGCGGTTCACGAACCCCCCTCCCCCCCCCCCCCCAATAAGTTGAACACCTCCCTGAAGCCCCTCTGAAAAAGTTTCAGTCTAAGGGTTCTCCTAAAGCCCCTCCGCCAACCCTAAAACCTCACCTAGGGAAACCCTAAGATCATAAACCCTAAAGCCTAAACATGTAAACCCCAAGCCCTAAACCCTGAACCAGGCGGGATAGCGCCGCCCACATCTGCATTGCTTGCAGCTAGAGGCACGCCGAGCTGGGTGACAGCTTCGGATGTGCCTGTCGCGCCCCAAAGCCTACATCCCAAATTAGTACGTTGAAGCACACTAAATACAGTATATTCTAGCATATTCTAGTAAATTATGGTATACTATACCACATTATGGTATATTATGGTTGTTTAATGGTGTAGTCGATTCTAGTCATGAGTATAGTCTTTCTTTTAGTATTTAACGCTGGATCGTATACTCGTATATTCCAGGATATCATCGTATGTGTTCATATATGTTTTTGTGCATTTTTGTAGACTAACTCTGGTACATCACAGTACATTATTCTTTAAATGTTCTTGTTTAATGTTAAGTCTTAAGTCACTAAACGCTTAAACCCAGCCCGATGCCCGGAACCATAAACACCAAAATCCGAATACTTGCTACGGTTTGCTTAAGAAGCCCCAAAGAAACAAATATAACAATCCTAGATTACTCTTATAAGGGAGACTTCTCTTCTCTTTTTCTTTTGGGGGGGGGTTCTTGTAGCTTGTAGTGGGGTAAGTTGTGGTATCCCTGAGAAAGCAAGCAAACCGTCAGACAGGGCGAGGCTCGTGCAACTATGCCTCGCGCAGGAATCGCTTGAGTTTAGCAAAGTTCAGGGTTGAAAGGGTTTGGGGTTTAAGGTTTAGGGTTGTTGAAAAAAGTGGTCTAAGATTGAGGTTGTGTACCTCTTTCACCTTGGAGTTAAGGGGTTTGGGGCCAAGGTGTCCAAACCCTTAACCCCAAACCCTAAACCCTAAACCCTAAACCCGAAACCCAACCCTAAACCCTAAACCCTAAACCCTAAACCCTAAACCCTAAACCCTAAACCCTAAACCCTAAACCCTCGGGATGGAAGCAGGTCCCTGCGTCAAGACGGAGTGGGGGGCACCAAAAGTCGCTGCAAGCACGAGCTCAGCGTAGCCGCAAAGAATGATGACCTGAGCCGTGCGAGCCCGACGCTCAAGGGGTATAAAATCCTAAACCCTAAACCCTAAACCCTAAGCCCTAAACCCTAAACCCTAAACCTTTAGGGTTTGAGGTTTCAGGGCTCCTACCCAGAAGCGCCTGGAGTTCAGAATAAGGGACCTTGGCGCACTATAACCAGCCCTAGCTCCCACGTAACCCCTACTTGAGCCCAGGTTTGGAACCCTAAACCCTAAACCCTAAACCCTAAACCCGTGACTAAGGCGTTCCCCCTACAACAACGAAATCCTGGACCCAAATCCTGTCCCTATTCTACGGAGCTTCGGGGCCTGTTTGCCTAGAATCGTCATGTGGGGCATATGGCAGATAATATCAGCAAGTAGTTAGGCTGTTAGGCTCCTATACTAGGCGAGGGCGAAAGAAGACCACGGCAACCGACACTGTTGCCTGGCTCCGCATCCCCTGCTCAAGCAGAAGAAGGACTTGCTTACTTGTGCCCCTAGGCGTGACCAATCACCCTAAACCCTAAACCCTAAAACCCTTAAACCCTAAACCCGTGACCCCCAAAACCCTTAAACCCTAAACCCTTAAACCCCAAACCCTAAACCCTAAACCCTAAACCCCACCACCAGAACAGCTCCAGGGGGACTGCAGCTACGGCATCAAAAGTGCGCTTCAATACACTTCTCGTCTGAGGTCGCCACGATGTCCAGAAGCATCTGAGCAGCGTGAACAACAGGTTCATGGGTTGAGGGGGGGTAGGGCTTGCCCATGGTTCAGGTACACTTGGATTTTTTGCATGAACTTGTCTCCCGAAAGCAGGCTCCAATCACATATAGTAGCCTCAAAGGCACACATCCAACACTCTAAAATTTCATGAGAAGGCGCAGTAACCCTGCGCCCTATAAACCCTATAAACCCTACAAACCCTACAAACCCCATAAATTACACATACTGCTTGCACTCTGCTTGCAAGACTAGCCTTCGCAGCTCTAGACAATCCATGCTGCCTGCAACCAGCGCAGACGACTCCAAGCAAGTCAAGGCATATCTGAACCCCGAATACCCTGAAATCTGAACCTTGGGATGTTTCCCCCTTATACTAACAGTCCTTAATAGGGATTCTAGTGCCCCCCATTAAGGACTGTTAGTACATAGTACCGCCTATTAAAATCCCTATTAAGGGCTGTTAGTACAAGGGGGAACACCCCAACCCCGAACCCCAAACCCAAAACCCAAAACCCAAAACCCTAAACCCTGAACCCCAAACCCTAAACCCTTAACCCTAAACCCTGAAACCCTGAGCCGCAAAGCTCTGAGAAAGGCGCTGTCCAGTCTTGGACGATGCTTCTGACTCCGCCGGTGATGGCCGCCATGGCCAGCTCCTTGTGGGGTGCTAACACGTGGGAGGGTTTAGGGTTTAGGGTTTAGGGTCTAAACTGTACTAGGATTGCCCTTAAAACCCTCTGAGAAATATTCCTGAATATGACGCTCCTAAACCCAAGAAGGGATGATATGACATGTCCCAAGGACCTAGGGAGGGAGGGAGGGAGGGGAGGGAGGGGAGGGAGGGGAACGGTGAGGGGACGGGAGGGCGGGGAGGGAGGGGAGGGAGGTGGAGGGAGGGGAGGGCGGGGAGGGAGGGGAGTAGCGGAGGGGAGGGAGGGGAGGGAGGGGAGGGAGGGGAGGGAGGGGTCGAGGGAGGGGGGACGGGCGGGGAGGGAGGGGAGGGAGGGGAGGGGAGGGGAGGGGGGGAGGGAGGGAGGGAGGGGAGGGAGGGGAGGGGGGGAGGAGGTGCAGGGAGGGGAGGGCGAGGGGAGGGAGGGGAGGGAGGGCGGGAGGGGAGGGAGGGGAGGGAGGGGAGGGAGGGGAGGGAGGGGAGGGAGGGAGGGAGGGGAGGGGAGGGAGGGGAGGGAGGGGAGGTAGGGGAGGAGGGGAGTTGAGGGGAGGGAAGGGGAGGGAGGGGAGGGAGGGAGGGAGGGGAGGGAGGGGAGGGGAGGGGAGGGCCCCCCCCACCCCCCCCGGGGAGGGCCCCCCCCCCCCGCGCGTAGGGAGGGGAGGTGCGGCGGAGGGAGGGGAGGGAGGGAGGGAGGGGAGGGAGGGAGGAGGGGAGGGAGAGGGAGGGAGGGGAGGGAGGGGAGGGAGGGGGGCGGGAGGGGAGGGAGGGCGAGGGAGGGGAGGGAGGGGAGGGAGGGGAGGGAGGGGAGGGAGGGGAGGGAGGGGAGGGAGGGGAGGAGGGGAGGGAGGGGGGGAAGGGGAGGGAGGGGAGGGAGGGGAGGGAGGGGAGGGGAGGGGAGGGAGGGGCGGGAGGGGAGGGGAGAGGGGAGGGGAGGGGAGGGAGGGGAGGGAGGGGAGGGAGGGGAGGGGAGGGAGGGGGAAGCTATGCCAAACTCCGCATGCGTCGCGACGAGTGCGACGAGGCAGGTTCCTTCAAAACTCGAGCAAACCCACAAACACACGGGGTGCTGAAGCCTACGCCCGTGATGCATCAACCGTTGCCAGGCGCCGGAGATGGAGACATGTGGCAGAGCGGTCAAAACATTGGGGTTAAGGGTTTGCCTCCCATACCCGATATATGAAACCCGGTTCAAGGTCGAGGGTCTAGGATCCTCCTGAAGCAAAGAGACGAGGACAAACAAAGAATAGGGAAGTTCCAGCGCAAGAGAGCTTTTCATTAGGTGCTTGGGTTTTGGTTGAGGCTTGAGGGTTTAAGGTCTCAATCTTTGGACCCTAAACCCTAAACCCTAAACCCTAAACCGGCCGGGGAGACCCAAAACCTTTGAGTCTTTGGAGTTTAGGGTATGGAGGGCTCTGAAACTGAGGGGCTTTGGAAGGCTCAGGCTTGAGACACCGTGAGGGTCATGATCAGAGTTTAGGGTTTAGGGTTTAGGTTTAGGGTTTAGGGTTTAGGGTTCAGGGTTCAGGGTTTAGGGTTCAGGGTTCAGGGTTCAGGGTTCAGGGTTTAGGGTTTAGGGTTTAGGGTTTAAGGGTTTGCCGGGCTCAGGTTTTGTGGCCAGAGCCGAGAGTCGAAGGTGTACAGGATCAAGCAGAGGTCGGACATCAGCAGCCTCGGCACCGCGGGCTTAGGATCTGCAGTGGATTAACTATACTCCCCTTAAAGCCTGAAAAAAATAATACTTTTAGTGTCCTCTTGGGTTTCATATAAAGAAAAATAAAAAAAATCCCCAAGGGGGATGTAGTTAATATAGGGGCCCTAACAGGGTATTGGGGGGGGGTTACTATTTTGTATTTATACCCCCAAATATACCGAGCGCCTCACTCCAAGGGGGTGAGAACGTGAGAACGGTTGGCAAGAAGAGAGGAAGCCCTCCAACCTTAAACCCTAAAACCCTTCGAAAGGCTGGGAAACCCTAAGCCCTAAACCCCCTAAAGCCCCTAGAGCCCCTGAACCCCCTAAACCCCCTAAAGCCCCTAAACCCTGAACCCTAAATTCCCTAACCCTTGAAGCCCCAAACCTCAAGTAGGGCTTATGGTTTTTGGGGCTCGCAGCATCCACGGGTTTCAGGCTGGGGCTCGCTGGTGTTCAGGGCTCGTGCATGGACAGGGTTTAGGGTTTAGGGTTTAGGGTTTAGGGTTTAGGGTTTAGGGTTGAGGGTTGAGGGTTTAGGGTTTAGGGTGCAAGGTGGCAGTTAAAGAGATTTGGGACCCAAGATTTGGGGGTTGAGGAATCAGGCTAAGGGACTTAAAGTTGGGGGAAGGGGGGGGGGGGTTAAAGGCATTGATATGGTTCCAGGATTTAGTTGGGGCTGGGGGAGGTTTGAGCATTGGGTTTAGGGATAAAGATTTACGGGGGGGGGGGGGGGGCCCCCAAACCCTTAACCCTAAACCCTAAAACGGGGGGGGGGGGGGGGGGGGGGCGGCCTGCTGGTTCGAGATTAAGGGTTCGGGGTTAAGGATCGAGGTCGAGTGTCTCGCCCCAGCACAATCCCTTCATCCCTGCATCCTAGCTAGCTGAAGTAGTAAGGTTCACTCCGTTGTAAGGCGTGCTCCTATGAAAGCCCAAAAGTCTTGAAAGTTCTCGTGCCCAGTTCGCAGCAGTGGGGCCAAAGCACTACCTGCCCGAAGAATGGAACTCCGACAATGCAACGCAAGACAAACAACACCGACCCCGCTGCGCCGATCGCCAGCCAGAACCCCGAAACCCAGACCCCGTTCCCAAAACCGAAAACGCTAACCCTAAACCCTAAACCCTAAACCCTAAGCCCTAAACCCTAAACCCTAAACCCTAAACCCTAAACCCTAAACCCCAATACCGCGGCCACCAAGGAAGATCTTTAAGGGCCATGCAGGAGCTCTGGCGCGCGAGCGTTCACAGCGCGTGCATCGATGTCACCTCGGAGGCAGAAGCCCTGAAGCCGGTTTAGGGTTTAGGGTTTAGGGTTTAGGGCTTAGGGCTTCGAGGTATTGCCGTGGAGTTCCAAGAATTCCTTCGTCAGGTGTTGAGCGCGGGGATTCTGGGATGGTTTTTTGGGATCGGGGCTTAGGGGCTCCGGGGTGTGGGTAGTTCTGTCTCTCACACACACACACACACACTCTCTCGCTATCTTTTTCTCTGTTTTGTTATTTTTTGTGTTTGCTCTTTCCTTGCTGTATGTTTTCTGCCGTTCTTTGCGCTTTACTTGTTTGTTTTTCTCTCTCTCTCTTACTCTCACTGCCTCTCTTCCTTCTTTCTTTCCTTCCTTCCCTTCTTCCTGCAGGGTCTTCTTCCTGCAGGGTCCGGTGAGTGATGTGTGCCTAGGTCCGACATGCGTAAATATGTAGGGAGTATAGTGTGCGGTGCTGCCTCTCTCGTTCTCTCTCGTTCTCTTGGATTCTCTCAACTCTCTCTCTCTCTCTCTCTCTCTCTCTCTCTTCAGCACCACCAGAGTCAGATCTCTGCAAACCACCTTGTGGAGGTCCACTGAAATTTTGCGCGGCAGTCCGGAAGCAAGTTTGACCGGCCAGTGCACTGCACAACAAGAGGAGCAGAGCACTGCGAAGTCAAGCAGAGCAAACACCAGTGGGGCCGACACCCATGCGCTGATGGCAACCAGAAGTCCCTAAACCCAAAACCCTAAACCCTAAACCCTAGACCCTATACCCTAAACAGCCTTCTGCACCTGTGGCCGCCATGCCATGCTCCTATACAGCTAGCAGAAGCTCGCGACAAAGTCCAGTGCACGCAGGTATTGGGCAAAAACGCGATCTGAGGTGCTGAGAGAGAGAGAGAGCGAGAGAGAGGGAGAGAGATTAGAAAGAAATAGACAGAAGGAAGGCAAAAAAAGAGAAAGGCACGGAGGCGGACAAAGGGAGAGAAAGGTGCCAGAATGAAGGGCAGTAGAGGCTCTGAGAGAAAGGGAGACGGAGAAGACGAAAGGTGGTGAGCGATGGTGAAGGTGGACGGGGCCAAGGGCCCAGGCCTCGCATGTTCCAGGGCACTCCAGGGCCGTTTTCAAGGCTACCAAATGTCTTTGCAAACCCGGGCCTAGAAGACACCATAAGCTGAAGATGCTTCGACAGGTCTTACACAGCAAAGAAGAGTGCCCAGCCTACATTGAAAAAGGTCCGTTTGACGCCAAGAAATTCTTTCGATTCAAAACCCGCTCAACTCTATATCCGACGTGGCGAACTGGGGCACCAACCCCCCGCTTAGACGCGGGCCACAGTCTGGGACACCACACCCCCCCAACCATGTACCCAGAAAGTATACACTTGGTCCTTTGCAGGGGTTCCTGTAGAGTAGCTTTAGGGCCCAAATGGGTGGCTGTCATATTTATGATTCCTTCTGGGGTACCCTAAATATTTGGTGCCGTATTACAATAGGGATCCAAAAAGGGACCATCATTTTGACAACCACCCAAATATGTAATATGGGTACATGGACCCGTATAGGGAACCCTGCTATTTTGGGTTTAATATTCGGGGTCCCCTTTTTTCGTAAACCCCCATATCAGAGGTGCTGTGCGGATTTGGGCGAAGTTCGCCATGGGCTGAGTTACGACTTTCGCACTTTGGGTCCCAAAATGAAAACCTTCGCCTGGACCCTAAAGCCGACTGTAAAACCTGGCCCCTAGGGCTTGAAGCCCTAAACCTCTAACCCTTGTGGGTTTGGTTTGGTTTTGAGGGTTTAGGGTTTAGGGTTTAGGGTTGTATTTGCGCAAGAACCCCCCCCCCCACAAATCAAAGATAATCATCCCTCTATTGCCCTCTATAGAATAAGGAAGAATGATTTGATTTCTTTGGGGGGGTCTTATATGCAACTAAACCCTAAATCCTAAACCCTAAACCCTGAACCCGAACCTTAACCTCAAAACCTCTGAAAGCCAGGTGTGGGATCCGATAAACCTGCAGTCCCCCGTCTTCGTCCCGTAGGGCTTAGGGCCTAGGGTCTAGGGCTTAGGGCTTCGGGCTTAGGGCCCGTTTCGTGGGCTGAGCTCCTACACCCTAAGCCCTTAGCCCTTAGCCCTAAACCCTGAACCCTAAACCCTAAACCCTGAAAGCTCTTCTTGCGGCGGGGGTGGCTGCAGGTGCAGTAGGCATCAAAAAGCACTGCCACCACCATGAAGTTGGAGATGTATTTGCCTTGAGGGTTTAGGTTTAGGGTTTAGGTTTGGGGTTAAGGGGTTAGGGGTTTGCGGTTTAGGGGTTTAGGGTACAGGACGTTAGGGTTTAGGCTTCTTGCTTCGCAGCTAGAAATGGATTCTTGAGAGCCCCAGCGCCAAGCTACCCCCAAACCCTAAACCCTAAACCCTAAACCCCGAACCGTAAACCCTAAACCCTAAGCCCTACCCCGAAAAACAGGATCCATGATCCCGCTAGTCTCCAAAGCCTGCAAACCCTGGTAAGCTCAAGCCTGGACTACCAGTTTAGGATTAGGGGTCTGGGTTGGCCTTTAAATTCTCTGAAAAATATTTATATACAGGGTCCTTTATAAACCCAAATAAGGAAAATAGAAACTGTCCCAAAACCAACCTAGGGGGGTGTAAAGGTTAGTTTACGGTTCAGAAGGGTTTCGGGTTTAGGGCTCTCATTCTCGAACTGCGGGAGTTTGGTTTCAGAGGTCAGGACTTGAGCCGTTTAGCGGTCAGAATCATGAAGCTGTAACTCTCCAAGCCCTCAAGACGATACACCTCAAGCTGAGGTTCAATACCAAGCGGCTTTGCTGGAACATCTCTGCCATCATGTGCACGCCGTCCCAGCACGACCACCTCCCCTCATGGTGGCTGACCTGCAGCCATCGAGGACCGTACCCCAAAATAGAGATCTTCTGCCTGTCGGAGTCATACGTGAAACTCTAGAATTCCCGAGGCGAGCATGTGTATAGAAAGCTGAACTCCTTGCGTCACATCACCCAGGTCGGTGCACACGTGCCATGATCTACAATTCAACCCATGTATATGTAGCTATAACAGGAACCCAGAACCAACAAAAAGTATAAAAGTATAGTATATACTCCAAAAGCCAGTCTCAGTTGGCACCGACGCACTGCAGCGATGCGCGTATTGAATTGGCACACACGATCCGGTCGCTGTCTGGGTATCAAGGGCAACACCACAATGACCCACACTGTGGCATCTGGGAGCTTACGAAAACAGGGGACTCCTAAAATAGACCCCGATAGGATTCCCTGATAATAAGGAACCCAATAAGGTACCCCAAATATCGGAAACCCCCCCGCCATCTGCCTCTAGACATCACAATCCCTTGCCTGTGCCGTCTCACCTTGACCTAGGCCAAGCTCTTCCAAAGACTCTCAGCCTCCAACCTCTCCAAATCTACACATCCAAGGCTACAAGCCTCTAAGCCGATTTGAGCTTGGGTTGAGGGTTTAATTCGGGTTTAAGGTTTGGGGGTTGGTAGCTTAAGGTTTGGGGGATGCATCGCGCCTTCACGCTCGGAGTTGGCTTGATGAACTCGCTGCTCACAAGGACGCTGCCTCTCCTGCCAGCTTAGCTTCGAATTTAGATGGAGGGCTTGGGTGGGGGGCAGGGGGGGGGAAGGGAGGGGGCGGGGAGGGGGGTGGGGAGGGGTGGATCACTTTCGTTCGTTGACCAGTATCGAACCGCTAAGACCCTGGCCCCTGCTTCATCCCACATTCCACGCCGCAAGGATTGCTCACCACAAACACTTCCAGCCCTATTCCACCCATTGACTCGGGACCCTAAACCCGAAACCCTAAACCCCAAACCCTAACCCCAAACCCGAGACCCCTAAACCCAAACCCGCCAAACTCATGACCGCATGCATTGCCTCTTCATGCCGCCATCCGCAGAGGTCTTCGACTGTAGCCGGTCTAAAGACCTCTGGAAGAAGGGGAAGCTGACCCTCAAACCCTAAAACCCTAAAACCCTAAAATCCTAAAACCCTAAAACCCTAAAACCCTAAACCCCTAGCCCTAAACCCTAAACCCGGCCTTAAGCCCTCTAACTTGGGATGTTCCCCCTTCTACTAACAGTCCCTCGTAGGGATTCTAATCGCGGGTACTATAATCCCTATTAAAGCAGGACTCCCATTAAGCCCCAGAAGTTGTCTAAGGGTAGTTCTATGGTCCCTAAGTATGGTCCCTTACCTCCTTTAAAGGCTTATGAAGCATGGGCCCTATTTGTGGACCATGCAACTACCCTAAAAAACTTGAAAAGGGTTTTGGGCTTAGGGGGCTGAAGTGTTTTTCCTTCGTCAGGTCCCTCTTGGCGTGGAGCTCATGGGGTTTTTGTGCTAAACCCCAAGGGTCCCCACATAGTATATATACTTGGGCCTTCAAGGGGTTCCTTTTCAGTAGCTTGAGGGCCCAAATATGTACTATATGGGTTGATGGATCCTAAATCCTAAACCTTAGATGGGTACATGGATCCTGAGGGAAAGGGTTCCAAAGGGTTTTCCGTGCTCTTATTGGGCTCGAGACACTGGCAGGTCCAACTCTGACAAGGGGAAGCCCCGGGTGCCGAAGCCCCCAGAATCAAAACCCTAATTAAGCCTTAAACCCTGAAACCCAAACCCCAAACCCCAAACCCCAAACCCCAAACCCCAAACCCCAAACCCCAAACCCTAGACCCTATACCCAAGTCCGAACGCCAGGATTCGTTGAACCCGCCGCCCGCCTGACAGACAGCGGCGACGTCACCATCGGCCCAGAAGCCACGGATGCCGACGCTGCGGAGGTCTGCCCAGTTGAAGTGGGGTTTTGTTGCTGGGTCCCCACACGGACACCACATCCGTACATATATATATATATACACATATACAAATATAATCGCATACATATATACACAGGTTTATGCATATATATATATATATATATGTGTGTGTGTATGTGTATATATGTATATATATATATATCCATATGTATATGATAATGTGTATGTACTAAGTATGTACATGTATACTGTACAGTTGCTGGTTGCACCCCGGCAGGGGCCCATCGCCCCCCACTGCGGGTGACGGCGCCCCTAACGCGCCCTGCGCTTAGGGTTTAGGGTTTCGGGTTTAAGAGTCTTTGGGGGGGGGGGGGGGGGGGGGTGGGGGTGGTTGTTGGGGGGGGGGGGGGGGTGGTGGTTGGGGGGGGGGGGGTGGTTGGTGGGGTGGGGTGGTTGCGGGGCGGGTGGGTGGTTGGGTGGCTGGTTGGGGATGGCTGTGCGTGGTTGGGGGGCGGGTGGTTGGGGGAGGGGTGGTTGGGGGTGTGGGTGGGTTGGGGTGTGCGTGGTTCTCTAGGGGGGTTAATTAATAAACGTGCCTTTGCAGGGAAGTTATCCAAACCCGAACCCAGACCTTTGCATGCGTACAGGAGAGGCAAACAACGCTTGTAAAACACAAGGGCTTTGGGCAGGTTCGCATTTATTGAATGTGGGCGTTGCTACCCCTCCCCCACTCGTCACAAGGAAAGAAAACAAAGATTAGAAAAGAAACGGAACGAAGAAAGGACCCCAAAGGACCAGAATGGCCCCCACAGAAAGAAAGGAGGATAAGAAAGAAACGTGCCTGACAAAGGTTTCTTTGGAGGGCATATGCCTGCCAAAAACGCTTGCTGCCGCCTGGGGTCTTGAACGTTCATCCCTTCTGAAACTAGGAGGACAGCCTCCAGGGATTCCTGTCTGCCTGGTTGATTGCGTCCTGCTATGAAACACTGCATTTTTCCAGGTGATAGGAATAGGCAAAAAAAAAACAACCTTGTCAAAAACGCAAGGCGGCAGCACCAGGCGACGTTGACGGTTTTAGGGCTTCTTCGTAGGGTGTCTGGGTTTCGGCCGAGGGTTTCCCTGAGGTTACGGTTTTAGGGTGGTTGCTTAGGCTTAGCCATGGTTTTATGGCAAAGGGTTGTAGGGTTTAGGGGCTTAGGGTTTTAGATTAGTTTTTTGGAGGGTTTCAGGGTTTAGGGGCTTTAGGGGGGGAACCGTTTTTTATACCGGAAAGAAAAAAGGGGGGGGGGCGGGGGGGAGGGGGAGGGAGGGGAGGGGGGGAAGGGGGGGGAGGGAGGGAGGGAGGGGGGGAGGGAGGGGAGGGGGGGAGGGAGGGGGAGGGGAGGGGGAGGAGGGAGGGGGGAGGGAGGGGGAGGGCGGGGGAGGCAGCACAAATATACATAATATAATATTATTACATATATAGTTTTGCATGTATATATATATATATGTGTATCTACATATAGGTAGAAATATATACATATATATATATATGTATATATATATATATAACTATGAATATTACTACTAATATTCATAGTAAACATATTTTAATAGTAATATTAAGACCAATATTAATACGAATATCAATATGAATATTAATATGAATATTATTATTCTTATTGATATTATATGATTATCATTATTAATAATAACAATAATATATATATATATACATACATACATACATATCCGCTCCCCAATTAACTCGACCGAGCTTACTGCAACCTCAATAGGAGCCCTACTTGATTTGAGGCTTTGTAGCAGGAAGCCCAGTGGTCCGATAGCCTAAATTCCGACACCCCCACTGCCAATAAAAAGCAGCGGGAGGTAAGAAGAAAAGGGACTGTTTAGGGTTTAGGGTTTAGGCTTAGGGTTTAGGGGCTTTTAAAGATCTGCGCACCGTTTGGGTGCGATGTAGGCGCTGGATGACAGTTACACCCCGAACAATGGCAAAAGGTACCCTCACAATACTCTAGGATACAAACTATCTGACTATTTGGAGGTTCGTGGATAGTTATAAGTGGGGTTATAAGTATCTCATGTATACTTAGAACCCCATTTAGGGTACTCACAACCCTACTTATAGCTACCCATGAACCTCGAGACATCTCAAAAAGGCTGCATGCTCACGTGCAACAATTTTGCTGCACTTGATTTTCATGCCTTTGATTCAATTTCGCTGAATTGCCTTGAGAGCCACCCAGCGCAGAACCGTTTAGGGTTTAGGGTGTAGGGTGTAGGGTTTAGGAAACCGAAATCTAGCTAGATGATGTGGATTGCAAGTCTTGCATAGCCACCGCTTCTCAGAACATCACAGATTGGCAACGATCTAAGCCCGAAATTGTACCAACACTGAAACCAAAACCAGAACTAGTTGAAGAGAGGCTATGGGCAGTTCTCTAACTTATCGATACCCGAACTACTATAATCTGGGACAAGCCCCATATACCCCAAAAATCGAACATCCAATCGTGGCACGCCTGTCGGGGGATGTGATGTTCATGGTGATCTTGCACGATCTCCTGGCAGCCAACATGACGCATGCGACCAGTACACTCCAACCCCACTTGTGTGAAGTTTTTCAGGTAACCCAATACTCCTCATCTCAACTGAACTTGGAACCCTAGCACATTTTATAATTATTGCGGTCTCTTACGAATTATAGTGCCCAAAAATTAAAATACATTTCCAAGTACCCCTGAGTCATAGCTAACTCTCTGCAATGTGAGCTTTTACAGGGCCATGCGTGTTAGCCTCTGTCCCGATTTGGCCCTGTTGACTATCACTAATCTTCACAGCTTTGCTCGCTGATAGAAACGGCCTTGACAACTTCTCACTCGAAACTCTACATTCTAAGGCTTATTGTTTCTCATTTGGCTGCGCTTCCGGTGTATCCGAAGGGTTAGAGCCTTTGCTGCTTGGGGTTAGGGCGTCATGGTGTCATGGGTCCCCTACTACCCCTCTCTTTTCTAAACCCCCCCGCTAGGCCCCCATAATCAATCAGTTTATTAATAAAGGGATAATTAAGCCTAAATAAGGTTATGCAAGGGTGGAACCTAGGGTTAGTATAGCGCAGGGTAGTAGAGAAACCCATGATGGTTTAGGCCTAGATGTCTGTCATACGGGTATGGTACACAATGCACCCATCGGCTCTCTAGACACAAAGCCACACACCTTCGCAGCCTAGCCCAGTATGAACTTAGACCCTTCAATCTCCGCGCCACACATTGTTCATTGAACCCTAAACCCAAACCCTAAACCCTAAACCCTCAACCCTAAACCCTAAACCCTAAACCCTAAACCCTAAACCCTAAACCCGATCGATCGCAACCCCTATTTGAACCTCAAGCCCTAAATTCTCCTCCCAGGACATCGGGCTGCTGTGGCTCCCCTGAGTCAGGACAAAGACTGTCGCAGCTCTTCCAATAGGATTTAGGGTTTAGGGTTTAGGGTTTAGGGATACCCTACTTGGGGGTTCATGGGTGGCTGTAAATAGGGTTATAAGTAGAATTAGGAGACTTAGAACCCTACGTAGAACTACACATGAACCTCCAAGGATTTTGGGGATTCAGGGCTCAGGAAAACACTAAACCCTAAACCCTAAACCCTAATCGGCCTACAGAGGGATCTAATCCTTGGTTCACGTATCCTCCGAAAGAAGGTTGCAAAGGTCGAGCTGAGCCACGGTTTAGGGTTCAGGGCTTGGTTTAGGGGGTTCCCTAAACCTGTCCCCCTGAACCCTAAACCTTCGCTCCTCTAGGTTGGCACGATTGGGAAGTTGCAGGCACATAAAGCGGTGATGAGGCAACACGAGAGGGACGTTTGATGGCCGACGCTGTTTACCCATTATGGGCTATCACCCCTTCATTAAGGGATGATGACTTCTACATCGTAGGTTTGAGCCCCAGGCAGGGCTCACTTGGAGGTTCATGCGTAGTTATAAGTAGGATTATAAGTACAAGTACAGTTAGCAATTCTTCGGTAGAACCCATTTAGGGTACTTGTAACCCTCTTCGTCGAACCCCGTTTAGGGTACTTAAAACCCTAATTTATAACCACCCATGAGTCTCCAAGAAGGGACAGGGATGTTAAGCTTCGGGGCGTTGTGGAGTCAGCCCTCCATGCCCTTCTGCCCTGGAAACCCTAAACCCTAAACCCTGAACCCTAAACCCTACAAGCCTGGCACCCTTAGCTTCCCTTCATGTCTGAGGGTAGTTACATGGTCCCTACACAAATTAAGGGCCCATACATCAGAACCCCTTGAGGGAGGTAAGGGACCATACTAAGGGTCCATGTAGCTATTCGAGGTGTAAAGCCCTAAATCCTGGTCATGCAGATCCGACATGGAGCTGCACCTTGGACGCGCCAGAAGGCCTGTCCTCAAGAAGGTTCGGGTTCAGGGCTTGAGGGTGTTATGGCTTTAAAGGCTTATGGCGTTCACCCTAAGCAGCCTGAACCCTGAACTCCCTAGGGTTGACGGTTTATAGGGTTCAGGGGTTCAGAATTTGAGGGCCTTCGGGCTTCAGGTCTGGAGGTCGTGCCATGGACCTAGCCAAGCCATTGAACTCTGAACCATGTGACATCAGACTCCTTAAGGTTTGGGGGGAGACCCTCCTGGGCGCGTGGTGCTCATGAACCTCCTCGACACGCTGCGCCCTAGAAGCTCACGCCTAAGCTCATCCATCTTAACCCCCAAGCCCTAAACCCAAAGACCCGCAAACCCGAAAAAGTCCCGACCTTAAGCCGTCAGCCCTAATTAAACCCTATAGACCCTAAACTCCAAACCCCTGTTTAAGCCCTATAGACCTCAAACTCACCCTAAACCCTAAACCCTAAACCCTAAACTCTAAATTTGACTCTGAATCTTCTGCCCAGGGGGCGACGGAGTCGGCTTCGTCGAAGCTTCTGAGGTGGGGGCGCATCCTGCGAAGATTTAAGGGTTTGGGTTTTGGGTTTAGGGTTTATGGTTTAGGGTTTCGGGTTTAGGGTTTATTAGGGCTAAGGCTTATTATTGGAAGGTTTTAGGGTTGCTTTCGAGCAGAGCTAGTTTGATAGTATAGTCAGAAAAATGAAATAATATTCAATATCAACCTCTTAAACCCAATCATAAGGTGTAATATGAGATGTCTCAGATGCTTGCCGGCGAAATTGAAGCAACACCCCCTGACCCTAAACCCTAAACCCTAAACCCTAAACCCTCAACCCTCAACCCTCAACCCTCAACCCTTGGCCTGGCTGCAGCCGGAACCTCCGCGATGCGGCCCGGGCTCGCAGAGGGGTCCATCGCCACAAGAGGCGCCCCAACTTTAGGGCCCCCCCCAAGAAGTCGGACTAACACAGGAGCCCAACTCTTACAAACATTGTTCCTATACTTATACATGTGTAGAATTAGGCCTTTAAAAACACAACACATACATGTGTATACGCATACTAGCCATTCCAATATTAATCAGGACCCTGATATGACCGTGCTGCGCTCTGCAAGTGTAGCATTGCAGCTATTTCTTGGGGTGTTCAAGTGGTTCAGTCGCTGTGCCTCCGACGCTCTTGTCTTCTCGTCCTCTTTCTTCCAGGCGTGTTTGAGCTGCCAGGTTTATGCTAAAAGGGACAGGGAATTTGAAGGACGGCCGCCTTGAGAACACGTCGCAGAGATGCCAGGAAGGCCAAGGCGATGACAGCATCAAGCAGCAACAGGAGCACCCTAATCCCTAAACCCTAAACCCTAAACCCTAAGCCCAGTTTCTTAGGTTCACCTCTGGAGCCGTAATCCTCTTCGGGCTGCGTCGAGCACGCAGTGCCCCCAGTGATTACACACGTACATCTTGCCACCACCCAGCACGTATAGGGTTCTTAATCCTCTCCCCCTAATTTCAACCCCCCCCCCCCCCCCCCCCCCGACCCTTAACATTAAAAGCCCCCAATATACTATAATATCACTATAATGGGGGGGGGGGGGGGGTATTTAATATTCGGGGGTGGGGGGGGTTAATATTAGGCGGAGGGATTATAGGGTTTAGGATTTATATAGCAAGGGGGGGGGGGGGGGGGGTGTCCTTACAGGGTTCCTTGGTTGGGGGTTTAGGGATTATACGTAAGGGGTTTAGGGATTTCTATAAGGGTTTCAGAGGTTAAGGGCTTCGGGTTCTCGGGTGTTTTGTCGAAATCTTTAGGGAGGGGGGCGGGGGGTTGAAGGGGGGTATGTAACCCAAGGTTCCCTCATACTCCCTGCTACACCCTAAGGCCCCCTAAGCTTCCCTAATACCCCCCACTCCCTTGCCCTCCAAAGCACTTCAGAAGCCGAGAAGCCTAATTGTTGTAGGCTACCTATCAACCTGATATCCAATTTGAATCTAAGTAGCGACAATAATAATTACAGTCTTCTTGTCAATGACAAATAATGATATTCGATGTGACATGCTTAATCACATGACTCAAGGGCCTTTATGCTGAGATACAGTGGGGGGTGAGGCGGGGGGTCGGCTAGGGTTCAGGGTTCAGGGTTCAGGGTTCAGGGTTCAGGGTTCAGGGTTCAGGGTTCAGGGTTCAGGGTTCAGGGTTCAGGGTTTAGGGTTTAGGGGTGTAGGGTTTATGGGTTTTAGGGTTTATAGGGCTTAGGGGTTTAGGTTTAGGGGGTTCAGGGTTTAGGGGTTTAGGGCTTTAGGGATTCAGGTTGAGGGCACAAAGCCTCCCCCCAGAATGAGCCCTGATGCAGAACAACCCCGCCCCTATGGGGGTTTACGAAAATAAGGGACCCCCAGTATAGACTCCAAATAAAAGGGTTCCATTATGATAAGGGCTCCCAATAAGGTACCCCTAATTTGGGGAACCACAAATATGGGTTTTTGTCATGCGTGCGCATGCGTGCGTCAGGCCAAGATCTTTGGGCCCCTCGAACCTTGTCGGATGATCCCAGAGGGTCCAAGTCCCGGTTTTTTTTGTAGAATTTTGCGTCCCCTAAACATCCGACCCTTAACAGTATAAATTTTCAGGGGCTTCTTTAGGCTGCCCAAGCCCTAAATCCCAAAATATGGAGGTACCTTGGACCCTCTGAGTAAAATGACTCCTTTTGGGACTCCTGGTCTCCAAGAGAGTTAACCTGGGATTAGGGTTTAAGGGTTTAAGGGGTTTTAGGGTTGTGGAGCTTTCGGGTTTTCGGGTTTGGGGTTGAATTTAAGGTTTGGTGGGGTGTCAGGTTTATGGGGCAGAAGATTTTTAGGTTTGGGCGTGGAGTTTTGTCTCCGATTCGCCCCGGACCGGCACGCTCGCATCGTGAGCCCACACCGGCCACCCAGGAATACTCCATTAGGGTGAATCATCTATGAACCCTAAACCCTAAACCCGAAACCCTAAAAGCTTCGAAAGGGCAGCTTCGGGGCGTTTCGGGCCTTCGGCTTGTCAGTCTTTAAGACCCAATTAGAGAGGACACTCAAAAAGATTAAGCATTCCAAGCAAGTTCTCACGGTTTCTCCCACCTGGAGAAGCCCCAGAAAGGCCGGGACAGGCCCTAGAAAGGCCAGGACAGAACCTCAGAGAATTCCGGGTGGCCCGCATGGGGTTGGGGGGGGGGGGGGCGGCTGGTCGAATAAGTGTCGACTGCAAGAGCGATAGCACGCAGAACTTGACGGCGGAAACACGGAGCTTCCATTTCCGGATTCGTTGGGTTCCAGAAAGCGCTGAAGATGGCCCACGAAGGTGCTTGCAAAGGCCCCTGAGGCCTAAACCCTAAACCCTAAACCCTAAACCCTAGACCCAACTGCGGGGCCTTTCGCCGTTGCCCCTGAAAGGCCTCTGGGGGCCCTTGAGTTTTCCTTGGGCAGTCTGGGGCACAATGCAGTCAGACCGGGCTTCGAAGGCTCCCACTCTAAATGCATGCCTCTTAGGGTTTAGGGTTTAGGGCTAGGGTTTAGGGTTTAGGGTTAAGGGTTAAGGGTTAAGGGTTTAGGGTTTCGGGTTTAGGGTCATTTAGGATCTCCCATCTCCATCCCCTGCCATCCCACACGCCATCATCCAGCTGAACCCCTCAACTTACGGGACATTTGGCATCCTCAAGAATATGTGGGCATGAGGGACCTACCGAGTTGACAGAGTGGGAAATAAATGCGTTGCACCTATCCCTTACTACTACGAACTGGTAAGTCCGAGGTGGGTCTTTTTCTGCGAATGGCTTAAGATCCCAGAAAGAACAAAAAACATCCTTCCTTCTTAAGGTTAACATAGAGACTATTGTTTCTATTCTTTCGGGGGTTCTTAAGAGAACAGTAAACCCTAGACCCTAGACCCTAAACCCTAAACCCTAAACCCTAAAGTAGTTTTGGCAACGGCCCAGAGGCTCGGAGTCCATTCCAAAACCCCTCCCTTCGGGAGGGGCGGCATTAAAATTTCTTGAGAGGAAAACCGACTCTCGCAGATGGATCCGTGGGGCTTATGGTTTCGGGATAATGCTTGGTAGTTTAGGGTTTAGGGTTTGGGGTTTGGGGTTTAGGGTTTGGGGTTTGGGGTTTAGGGAGGGGGAGGGGCAGGGGTTGCAGGGTTTAGGTTTTAAGGTTCAGGGCTTTCACCTGAGCCCCCCCCTGACCCCGAAACCCTAAACCCGAAAAGCCCAATACCCCTTAATTAAGGAATATTCCTGAAGTCATACTAAGGATCCCTATGTGGTTTAAGGAACCTTCCTGAATTAAGGGGTTCTGGGCTCTCTGGGTAAACCCTGAAACCCCAGCGCTCTCAGGAGAGGTGTATATTCCTGGCCGCCAAAACCCTCGCACCAAGTGGACTCAAGACCAATCACCGCCACCGTCGTAAGGAGGGTGCTGTTGAAAATAGCCTCCTTCTGACGGAAGGCTGCTTTGCATGCGCGACTATAAAACAAGCCGTCGGTCAGGAGCACCTATGTAGAACAACTCTCCAGGATATGAAGTTTGGTCTTATCAGCACGGACTACCCGCAGATCCAACTAACGGTAGCAGGTTAAGTGAGGGTTTAGGGTTTAGGGTTTAGGGTTTAGGGTTTAGGGTTTAGGGTTTAGGGTTTAGCGTTTAGGGTTTAGGGTTTACGGTTTAGGGAGGTCCACCAGTCCCCTGTACATAGCCCTAGCGCCTGTATACCGCACAAACCAAACTCGAATATAAACCAACTTCCTGAACTCTATGCCTCTACTAGTTCTCCTACACATTTATAAGCCCTTCATCCCCTCAAAACCTGAAAACCCAAATCCCCTAAAGCCTGTTGTCCTATAAACCTCGAATCCCCCAAACCCCCGAAGCCCCCTAGACACGAAACCGCATCAACCTATCAGCCCTAATACCCGAAAACCCCGAGCGCACCTCTGAAGGAGTCGACGCGGGGTTGACCGCGGACCTCCTGCGTGAGTTTAGGGCTTTGGGGTTTAGGTTGCCAGTGAGCCCAACCAAAACCGAAAAGCTAAACCCTCCCCACTTTCCTTACAGGGCTTTCAAACCTGGAAATCTGGAATCTGGAGTCACAAGAATTCGTGGGCTTTGGGGGTTGTTCCTGGGTCTTGCTGAAAACGCCAAAGCCCTTTCAAAACTCAAGCAGTTAAAGAGCTTATGGGCTAGGAGGGCTTAGGGTTTGGGGGCAAGGAGGGTTTTGGGATGCTTGCGGATTTGCGTGTGCAGAGCGGCGCGTGGTTGGGAGATCTGGGGACGTTGGCCGGACGTCGGACTACTTGGGGACTGTGGCTCAGAGCAATGCACGGAGTTATGACCCCTTCCGTCCTCGTTATACGATTCTGCTACTTAAGGCCTAAAGGGCGTCAGGGTCTTGGGGCATTTAGCATTAAACCCTAAACCCTAAACCTTAAACCCCAACGAACTCCATGAAACACCGGAACCGCACCCAACACAGCAACCCAAGCAACTGGCAACCCCCAAAACCCCTAAACCCTGAAACCCCATAATCCCCAAAATAGGCTTTAGGGTCTAGGGTTTTAGGGTTTAGGGTTTAGGGTTTAGGGTTTGGGGTTTAGGGGAATCCAGAAGCCTTAAGATCCCTAAAACCCCCCTGCAGACAGATGGCCTTGCGTGAAGAAGGAATCGAGACCCCGAACGTGTGGCCCTTCCTGCAGCAGGAGTTTGGAGTTTATGCTTAGGGTTTAGGGTTTAGGGTTTAGGGTTTAGGGTTTAGGGTTTAGGGGTTAGGGGTTAGGGGTTAGGGCTTGGGGTTAGGGTTCGGGGTTCAGGGTTTAGGGTTAAGGGTTGATAGGGCTTAGAAGCTGCGCAGCGCTTGTAGGATTTGAAGGATTTGTGCAGTTTGTGGTCAGCCGCCGATCTGCAAAGCTAAACTCTAATCCCGAAGTGGGAGACGGCTTCAATATCCTAAACCCTAAACCCTAAACCCTAAACCCTAAACCCTAAACCCTAAACCCTTCCCGGCGTATGTCTCAGGAAGTTGGGCTCCTGGCTGCGTGAAAACAAGAGCTTCCGTGTTGGTTTGGGGTTTAGGGCTAGGGTTTAGGGTTTAGGGTTTAGGGTTTAGGGTTTAGGGTTTAGGGTTTAGGGTTTAGGGTCTAGGGTTTCGGGTTTGGGGTTTAGGGTTTAGGGTTTCGGGTTTAGGGTTACCAACAAGGTGCTCAGCTTCAAGTAGGTGCGCAGTTTAGCAAGGCACGCAGACAACAACCCTCTTTGCAGACGCCCGGGTCCGGCTGCGGCATCTTCGGCCCACGTGCTGCCTCGACCCGGGGCAAAAGAGGGTTTAGGGTTTAGGGTTTAGGGTTTAGGGTTTGGAATCTTAGAAAAGAACAGAAACAACCCCACAACTAAACCCCTGCAGACCCTGAGCATCCCTGAACCCTTAACACCCACAACTTCCCAGAAGTCCTTTAGTTGAAGCCTTACTAGGCTGCCCAGTAGCTTAAAAAGGGTGCCCTTTTTTGCTTAAAGGGGCTTATAAGGGAACCTAAACCCCCCCAAAAAGGGAATAAGGGTACTACTGGGCATCCTAGCTTATAGAGTCAGGACTTGCAGCCTAGTGGTCGAAAACCTTCAGAGTTTGGGGGCAAGCTCGGTTCCTAAATTCGGGTCCCCGTGTCGGGGTACCTCTTCTTGGCCGAATTCAGTGGGGCAGCACTGTTAAAGAGCCCTAACCCTAAACCCCAAACTCCAAACCCCAAACCCTAAACCCTAAACCCTAAGGGCCTACTCTGGGTCCTCGTGACGGCGAGAATCACCCCCACTTTGCAACCTCTGGGCCCAGAACGCGCAAAGAAAACAACCCCCTCTGAAAAAGATCCTCTTAAAGCCAATAAGCGCAAACCCCTAAACCCTAAACCCTAAACCCTAAACCCTAACCCCTAAACCCCAAACCCCAAACCCTAAATACAACATCCCAAGGCCTGCGGGTTCCAAAAAAGCGAGCCCCCTTCTTTTGAAGAATCCGACGCCCTGATACGTCGGGTACCTAAACAGAGAACAGCTCACAATGAAGGGCTTGCCCTAAACCATAAGCCCTAAACCCTATAAATGCTGAAGCGCTTAAGGACTTCACGTCACGGACAAGGCGCAATTCAGAGGCCAAACCACCCGGATCAACCTAGGGCCCTATGCCAAGCTTCTCCCACTTTAGGCGTAGGCTACCCAAACCCTAAACCCTAAACTTCCCTAAACCCTAAACCCTAAACCCTCAGGGTAACTAAGGAGGCAACGATCTATGGAGGTTGGGGGGAGGTGATGATAGGGTTTAGGGCTTAAGGTTTTGCAAGCTTCCCGTGGTCGAGGATGCAGGCGTTGCAGGGTTCAGAGTTTTGGGGTGTCAAGGGTTGCCCTAAAACCCAAACCCTTAACTTTTATCGCTTTAGTGGTTTAGGGTTTGTACAGGTTCAAAAGAACCTCAACTGGTATGTTTTAGGGGTTTAGGGTTTGTACCGGTTCAAATCCTCAACTGTTCTGGCTTTAGGGGTTTAGGGTTGTACAGGTTCAAACCCCAATCTTTACGGTTTCAGGGGTTTGGGGTTGTACAGGCTCAGGGTTCTACGTGCTTAGGTTGGGATGCTCCCCTTGAATAGAGGGTACAAGAATCCCTATGAAGCACTGTTAGCAAAAAGCGGAACATCCTAACCCTAAACCCTAAACCCTAAACCCTCTGCTTAGGGTTTAGGACCTCCGATGGGGCAGATAAACGCGCCGGGCTCATAAAACAAAACCCAGCCAGCAGGACGCGCAAAAAAACAACTCTAAAACAGAATGAAGCCCCAAACAAGAAGCTGAAAGAAACTGAAACCCCAAGCCCCCAAAATTCTGAGCCTGAATCCTTTCGTAGGGTTTAGGGTGATAGGTTGGGATGTTCCCCCCTAATACGGAATGTAGTACCCCCTCCCCCCCTCTTAGAAGCCCTACCAAGGACTACAAGAGTCCTGTAACCCTAAACCGTTTAGGGTTTAGGGTTTAGGGTTTAGGGTTTAGGGTTTAGGGGTATCGGACTCTTGAAGCGCTGTAAAACCCTGTAAGCTGCACGCCGAGCCTTGTCGGCGAGTGGCAGCGTGCCGAGCGGCCGCAGCCTGTGGGAGTTCGAGGCCGTACTCTGCTGCCAGGTTGGGTTTAGGGTTTAGGGTTTAGGGTTTAGGGTTTAGGGTTTAGGGTTTAGGGTTTAGGGTTTAGGGTTTATAAAGGGTTTAGGGTTTAGGGTTTAGGGTGTAGGGCTTAGGGTTTAGGGCTTTGGGTGTAGGGCTTAGGGCTTAGGGCTTAGGGATTAAAGCGCATAATCCTACAACTACCATGACCCAACTAATCATGAACCCAGTAGCATCCCTGATCCCTATAACCCCTCGAACCCTACAACCCATAACCTCTCACAATAGACCCTAAACCCTCAGCCTCAGAAGCTTAGACCCGAAACCCTCGATAACAAATATGCAACAAAAGGCTGATGTAGCAAGACGAGAACTATAACATCGAAGTCTTAAAAGACTATATGTGAATACCAAACTTCCTTTAGGCCGGCAGCTAGTCAGGGGTGTTGCACAGGGTCTGACACGTGTGTAAATCTCGCAAGCTAAGGCTTTCAACCGGGTCTAGCGGAAGACGAAAATTCTAAACCTGAAATTCAAAGTCATGGCAATGGCATGAGGTCTCAGCTCTGTGTGCGCGTGGGCCCCGTGATGGTATGCAAATGGTGTAACCCTAAGCCCTAAACCCAAAACCCTAAACCCGTGGGTTTTCTGGACACGTCAGCCGCCAAGTTGCAAAAATGACTGTGCGGATACATGCATACTTAACGGTTGAGCGGGGGCCAACCCTGTCTTGTAAACCCTATACAACCCTTCTAACCCCTAGAAGCCTTAGAAGCCCTGAGCTCTGAAAACACTTCGTAAACATGACCTCGAAAACCCAATATGGGGACATGAAGCATGTGCCAAAGGGCCCCCTAAACCCTGAACTCTAACCCCCAAACCCGAAACCCTTAACCCCCTAACCCCCTAAACCCCCTAAACCCTTAAAAAAAAAAAAACTAAACCCCTAAACCACTAAATCCCTAAACCCTAAACCCCTAAACCCTAAACCCTAAACCCTAGACCCTAAACCCTAAACCCTAAACCCTAGACCCTAAACCCTAAACCCTAAACCCTAAACCCCTAAACCCTAAACCCTAAACCCTACGAAGCACTTGGAGGCCTTGTGCCGAGATCCGCCGACGGTGGCGTCGGAGCTGCAGACCCCAAGCGCAGGGCCTGTCTCTAAGGGAGATTTAGGGTTTAGGGTTTCAGGGTTTTAGGGTTTGGGGTTTAGGGTTTCGGATTTAGGGTTTAGGATTTAGGGTTTAGGGTTTGGGGTTTAGGGTTTAGGGTTTGGGGTTTAGGGTTTGGGGGTTGTAGGGTTTGGGGGTTTAGGGTTTGGGGTCTAGGGTTTGGGGTTTAGGGGTTCACCTCTTAGGCCCAAAGTGAAGGGGCCACGTAACTACCCTAAGGCTAGTGCTGAGGCCTGCGATGGGGCTTGGGGTTTCAGGGGTTCAGGTTTAGGGTTTAGGGTTTAGGGTTTAGGGTTCAGGTTTAGGGTTTAGGGTTTAGGGTTTAGGGCTTAGGGTTTAGGGGTTTGGGGCTCTTGGGTTTTTTCGGGACAGCACCTGATTCCCCTACTTTCCAATCAAGATGTGTCGGTACGGGATTTTCGGCTGTGCGTCGGATCGTCTATATAGGGCTAACGGATAACGTCCCCAGTGAAGGGTTTGCTCAATGACCCCCCCCGTCGCCCTCTCTATTGCAGTTTTTAGGGCTCATAGTGTGAAGGGTGTATCGGGTAGCATGTGGCGGACTCAAGAACTCCAGTAGCACATCCGGACCCTGAACCCGAAACCCTAAACCCTTCTCGATGAGTTCCAGCTCACAGAGTCTGTGCCATGGCCATTCCGCAAAAGTATATCAGCATGTTCACGGGCCGCGTAGATGTCGGCCCAGAAGCAGCTGCCGCAGCCACAAGTTGGTTGGCTTGGGTGATGGGGACTCGTGAACCTACCAGTCTCACCATGGAAGATGCTTCCACTGGGATTGACGGATTGAGGATCCAGAGGTAATCTTTCTGGAGCACAGCCAAATCGATTTCCAGCAGCACAGGAGTCAGAGGCCAGGACCTGTTTGGAAGGGCGTAAAGGGCTCATGAACTTGATTGGCAGGACTTCCCCAGTGAAGGGTTTCCTTGCTCAATGACCCCCCGTCGCCCTCTCTATTGCAGGTTTTAGGGCTCATAGTGTGAAGGGTGTATCGGGTAGCATGTGGTGGACTCAAGAATTCCACGAGCACAGACGTCTCAGCCGGACCCTGAACCCGAAACCCTAAAACCCGAAGCCGCCAGTTCGGTTGTGGCACCTCCGGGGGCACCAGCGGTGGGCAGGCAACGGCAACGCCTCGCGGGTAGGTTGAGGTGTCAGGTGTTGGGGTCGGGCTTTAAACAATTTATGGGACCCCCCCCCCCCCCCCCCCCAGTTTGGGGTTTAGTTTAGAGTTTAGGGTTTAGGGTTCCCCCCCCCATAAAGAACCCCTTTCAAATCGGCACCAGAAATTAACAGGAATATACTTGGGGGCGGTTGCCACGAAGGGTAGATCAAGTTCCCAAGTTAAAACCCGAAACCTTATAAAACCTATAAACCAGGAAACCCAAAACCATGAACCCTAAACCCTATAAGCCTATAAGCCCTAAACCCCCCAAAAACCTGACCGAACACCCCAAACCCTAGCCCCGAAAAACCCCTAAGCCCCTAAGCCCCTAAGCCCCTAAGCCCCTAAGCCCGAAAACCCCAAAACCCCAAAACCCCAAAACCCCAAAACCCCAGAACCCCAGAACCCCAGAACCCCAAAACCCCAGAACCCCAGAACCCCAGAACCCCAGAACCCCAGAACCCCAGAACCCCAGAACCCCAGAACCCCAGAACCCCAGAACCCCAGAACCCCAGAACCCCAAAACCCCAAAACCCCAAAACCCCAAAACCCCAAGAACCTCAAGAACCCCAAGAACCCCAAGAACCCCAGGAACCCCAGGTACCCCAGGAACCCCCAGAACCCCAGAACCCCACAGCCCCAAAGCCCCAAAGCCCCAAAGCCCCAAAGAACCCCCCCAACCCCAGAACCCCAAAAGCCCCAAAACCCCAAAACCCCAAAACCCCAAAACCCCAAAACCCCAAAACCCCAAAACCCCAAAACCCCAAAACCCCAAAACCCCAAAACCCCGAACCCTACAAGTAGGTGGGGAAGCCTCAACAACCCCCTGGTTCTTAGTAGGGAATCAGGGAATTTGGGCCCTAGATATATATATATATATACTATATATATATATATATATACACACACACCCTTATAAGGGATTATTAACCCCTAAACCCTAAATCCTAAACCTCATTCCCTACTAAGAACCAGCCTCAACACAACAAGGGGAGGATACCACAGCCAGACATGGCGTGGCCTAGAAGACTCTGCCGTGCTAGGGTTAAGGGTTAAGGGTTAAGGGTTGAGGGTTAAGGGTCAAGGGTTAAGGGTTAAGGGTTAAGGGGTTTAGGTGTGCGCCAAGTTTAGCTCGCAAAGCACAGGATTGTTAGGCTTTGGCGTTGCGGGCTGAAGGCATTGAATACCTGTAAACCTTAAATCCTATAGCGAGGCCTAAACCTGGCCCTCCACCCCAACCAAAAAAAAACTAACAACCCCTGAACCGGAAACACTGACCCCCCCCAAAAATAGAAATCAAAACACAACCCTGTACACCTCGAACCTCCATAAATCCTTAAAGCCCGAAGTGCCAAACCACCGCCGTTGCCTCGGCGCAGGTTGGAGGGCCGCCGACCGGATTTCGCCTTCCCTGGAGGATGGCGGTTTAGGTAGACTCTATAAATTCCTTAACCCTTAACTTAACCCTGCACCCTAGACCCTAAACCCTAAGCCCTACAAACCCTAAACTTCCATGCAGAGGACAAGAGTCATCCTGAAAACGTTCCAGCTGCTTCTGTGAAAAGAAGGGGTGGGAGCCCTTAAACAAAGTGTGGTCTGGCTTTATAAGCGTTCATACAGGTGCGTAGATGTTGAAACGCTGTCAGAAATCCTTAAACCCTCAAAGCTTAAACAATCTCAACCCTTAAATCGCCAGCCTTGCCTGGAAATCGGTTCCCTCGGAACGGAATCTTCACCACCTCCTCCGAAGGACTGGGAGGTTGCCCACTTAGTTAGTGGGGGCCATACAGGCTCTGCATTTTTATGTACACCCCCTACTTACCCTCTAATGTGGTACGGGACTCCTAAACCATGAACCCCAAAACCACATGAAGGGGCCACATAACCACCAGGTTCCGGGCGCCTTATGTACCTCGGCCATACATCTTTGGAGGGCCTAAATCCTCGTACGAGGGTTTAGCGACGAGGGTTTAGGGCCTAAATCCTCGTACGAGGGTTTAGGGCCTAAATCCTCGTACGACGAGGGTTTAGGGCTTAAATCCTCGTACGAGGGTTTAGCGACGAGGGTTTAGGGTCTAAGATCCTCGTACGAGGGTTTAGCAACGAGGGTTTAGGGCCTAAATGGGAACAGCACTTTCCAGAAACATCTTCCTGGGGCTTGCATAACCCTTTCCTTTCAGTGTAGATGCCAGTGCTTGTGGGCATGTTCACGAAAAGGCAGGAACGCTTGTAACAGCGCATCTTTTTCCAGAATTCCAGAAATGTCAAACATCCTTGTGTCGTATGTTGCACAAAGAAGCAAACTCTCCCATGAAAATCAGTGTTATCGGCATAGTTGCCATATGTATAAAGCATTGTCATCCCGCCTACCCCCCGCCCCCCTCGCGCGCGCGCGCGCTACCTTAAGCCCTAAGCCTTCAGCCCCGAGACCTATAAGCCTTATGCCTTGCGCCTAAGCCCTAAGCCCTGACCCTGGCACCTGCAGCCCTGACACCAACACCCTTCATACCCTCAAGCGCCGAAACCCTAAACCCTAAACACCAAACACTAAACCCCAAAACCCCGAAACCGTCTCCTTCACCTCCGGGGACAGCGCCGGTAACGGGGAGGCTCTGGAACCTTGCTTGGGGGTCGCGGCTCAGGGCCTTCGGGTTTAGGCTTCATAGGGTTCAGGGTTCAGGGTGCAGGGTTTAGGGTTTAGGGATTACGGACCAAATTGGGTGTCTAGGTGGGTCTGCGGTTTAGGGTTTGGGGCTTTGTGGAGATCACCTTCTAAGCCTTATAAGCCTTAACGCCCAAGTCCTTCAACAAACCACGGTGCCGCTACATGGGTTTCGAGCTTCGGGCCTTATTCTTCCGGGGCTTTGATGCGGTCTAGGGTTTAGGGTTGGGGTTTAGGGTTTAGGGTTAGGGGTTTAGGGTTTAGGGTTTAGGGTTTGGGGTTTAGAGTTTAGGGTTCCCCTTATACTCGCAGTCCTTAATAGGGATGATAATAGGGGGCACTCTAGTCCCTGTTCAGGACTGTTAGTATAAGGGGAAACATCCCAAGAGTCTATTGAAGCTTAGATGGAGGAGTTTAGGAAACTTGGCAGGCGTTGCAAAACATCCCAAGAGTCTATTGAAGCTTAGATGGAGGAGTTTAGGAAACTTGGCAGGCGTTGCAGACTAGAAGGAACGGAACAACCAATAAAGCCCATAAACCCTGTAAACCTTGGAAACCCTATGATAAACCCTACAAGCCCTATGGTAAACCCTAATATAACCCCATCAACCCTAAAACCCTAGCCCCTAGACCCGTTTTCGGTTTAGGGTTTCGGCAGTTAGGCCTTGAGTGGACAACTCCAATCTCACCATAAACCCTAAACCCTAAACCCAGCTTGAAAGTCAACAAACGACTAGCCCTAAACCCTAAACCCTAAACCCTAAACCTGCCTTGGGACGAAATGAGCCCTAAAATTGGGGTCATATACCCTACGCTACTTTGATTCCCAGCAAGGCAATATGAACCATAAACCCTTTTAGGGTGCATTTGGTCCAACACTATTCCCTAAGCCCTAAACCCTAAACCCTAAACCCTAAACCCTAAACCCTAAACCCTAAACCCCAAACTCCTATTCCTCTCTCACAGAAGCCGCGCGGCGAGTGGAGCTCCGCCGACACTGCGCGATCTGCAGAGGCTCGATGGGGCGCACCTAGGCAAGCATGCGGACAGCTGCACCTCTCGGTTTTAGGGTTTTAGGGTTTTAGGGTTTTAGGGTTTTAGGGTTTTAGGGCTTCAGGTTTTTTAGGGTTTTAGGGTTTTAGGGTTGAGGGTTTTAGGGTTTTAGGGTTTTAGGGTTGTAGGGTTCTAGGGTTCTAGGGTTTCAGGGTTTTTCGGGTTTTAGGGTTTTAGGGTTGAGGGTTTTAGGGTTCTAGGGTTTCAGGTTTTCTAGGGTTTTAGGGTTTAGGGTTTCAGGGGCGCCGGCGGAACCCTGTATCTCAATCGTCACATGGATAGTTCTCCAAATTAGGGATCAGGCTTACCCTTATAATCAGGACCCAAAAAGGGACCCCTAATTTAGAGAGCTCCCGATATGTTGAACCCAAACTCCTAACCTTCACACCCTAAACCCTAAATGCTAAACCCTTAACCCTAAAACCTAAACCCTAAACTCTACACCCCGAAGCTCCAAAAATCTAAGTCCACCGGGGATGGGCTTCGGCGGCTTCGTGGTTTGGGTTTAAGGTGGTTTATGGTTTAGGGTGTAGGATTTAGGGTTTGGGGTTTATTTAGGGTTTAGGGCTTTGGGCCTCGGGGTTTTGGGGCGGGCCCGGCCTCGACGAGGGCACCCCCGTTGCAGCCTCCGACGAAGGTGAGGCAAGCAAACCCTTAATCCCTATAGATCCTTAACTCCTAAAAACTAGGCCTAAATCCTGAATCCTGACCCTAAAGCCTAAACCCTAAAAATCCTAAACCCTAAACCCTAAACCCTCCAAGAACTGCTGCAAGAGAGTCAAAAAAAAAACACCAGGGGCCTCGGGCCACTATCCGCTCCTTCCGCCACGGCTTCAGGCTGCTGTTGAAGCTTTCCTTGGGGGTTTAGGGTTTAGGGTTTAGGGTTTCGGGGGTTATTATACTGTAAGGGTGAGTAGTCTAGGGGCCTTAAGAACAAGAATAGGGTTTATTGGGGGGGGGTTATTATACTGTAAGGGCGAGTAGTCTAGGGGCCTGAAGAACTCGAATAGGGTTTATTGGGGTTATTATACTGTAAGGGTGAGTAGTCTAGGGGCCTTAAGAACAAGAATAGGGTTTATTGGGGGGGTTATTATACTGTAAGGGCGAGTAGTCTAGGGGCCTGAAGAACTCGAATAGGGTTTATTGGGGTTATTATACTGTAAGGGTGAGTAGTCTAGGGGCCTTAAGAACAAGAATAGGGTTTATTGGGGGGGTTATTATACTGTAAGGGCGAGTAGTCTAGGGGCCTGAAGAACTCGAATAGGGTTTATTGGGGTTATTATACTGTAAGGGTGAGTAGTCTAGGGGCCTTAAGAACTAGAATAGGGTTTATTGGGGGGGGTTATTATACTGTAAGGGCGAGTAGTCTAGGGGCCTGAAGAACTCGAATAGGGTTTATTGGGGTCATTATACTGTAAGGGTGAGTAGTCTAGGGGCCTTAAGAACAAGAATAGGGTTTATTGGGGGTGTTATTATACTGTAAGGGTGAGTAATCTAGGGGCCTTAAGAACTAGAATAGGGTTTCTGGGGGGTTATTTTAGGTGTAAGTATGCAGGGACCACAAGGGAATACGAGTAGTAATTCTTCCGACCCCTATGTTAACCTCTCACCACACCCTAGCAAAATTAGCTCCCCTAGACCATCAGACACCAAGGGTTTAGGGTTTAGGGTTTAGGGTTTAGGGTTTAGGGAATCTCAGCTTCAGGGACCTTCAACCCTTTGGTTCAGAGGTGAGCGCTACACAGGTCGCAAAGACCAGAGGATGGATATTCCCTAAGAGTTTCGTACCCCAAACCACGGCCCAAATGTAGGGTTTAGGGTTTAGGGTTTAGGGTTTAGGGTTTAGGGTTTAGGGTTTAGGGTTTAGGGTTTAGGGTCTGGTCAGCCCCCGCATACATACCGGGAGTGAAGGGAACACGTAGGCCTCCTTGCCCTTCGGCTCCAAAGGGATGATCTTGGAATATTCTGAAGGATCCCGGTAAGATACTGGGACTGTAGGGTTTAGGGTTTAGGGTTTAGGGTTTAGGGTTTAGGGTTTAGGGTTTAGGGACTGTAGGAATTCGAGGTACCAGGGTCCTTACTTTCAGGCCCTGGAGAGACTTTCGGTTGGCTTGGGGTTCAGGGGCCTGGCTCGACCTTCGGGAACTCTTTCTTTTTGGGGGGAGGGGGTTTAGGGTTTAGGGCTTAGGGCTTAGGGTTTAGGGCTTAAGGTTCAGGGTTCGGAGTGCAGGGTTTCGGAGTTCCCTAAACCCAAAACCTTGATCGGCCGTGGCACGCGCTTCTGCAACTTTGTTGCCGCAGCCGAAATCTTCCTCCGAGGCTGCTGGCATTGTTGGAAAGTTCTGCGGGGGAGTTCCAAGTTTGACCCTAAACCCTAAACCCTAAAAACCCTAAACCTTAAAACCGAAAACCTTAAACCCTAAACCCTATAGACCCTACACCCCCCAACCCCCACATGGCCAGCGATTTCTCTTGCGGCGCCGGGCGATGGATGGCAGGCGCCTCTCTTGTTGAATTCCGACTGGTGCTAGTTAGTCAGCCTATGAGCAGACGGACGCATGTTTGCAGCTCTATTAAAATGCTGCGGGAATAAGCGCATGAAGAATGAAGAGCGCACGAACGCAGCAGTTGCCCTCTCTTTGCTTGGTTTGCATGCGTCCTTTCACTCCTTATGAAACCAAGCTCATAAAGGCAACTTACGACATATCTCCCGCGATTACCAGGACTTTGTTACCTTCAGGATTCTCTTTGAACCCCCCCCCATGACAAACACTCTTGTAAAGGGGCTTTTGCTGCTCACGGCGTCCATTGCTCTCATTCGGTTCGCTAGTTCACTTCGTTCAAAGGCTTATTGTTGCATGATTTTGCCCCGGGCTCCTATTATTACTCCATTTCTGAGCCAGGGACATAATACCATTGTTATCATGTCATATGACTTTACTATTGTTACCCCAAGAGCTCCTGCAAAAGGATTGTGATTCTAATCCAACATACCCCCAACCCAGACCCCTTATCCTGTACAAGGAAAAGATAAGGAGGGATTGTACCACACTTCGTAATTTCTTGAGGGTATGCACAAGAAATATGTTGGACGTTTCTTACGCTGATGGCACCTCCATGTCGGCTCATTTGGCACGCTGAAATTTCAAAGACTTTTTTCATGCGCTCTGCTTCTAAAATAAAAGAAACTCAATCGCTAGTTCACTAATGAGAGTATATGTACTATGCTCTTCAGGAGTGTGCAATATAAGTCTCTTAGCACACAGTGGCACATATGAGGGTTTCAGGCACCGGCCTTGTTAACCTCAAGCACCGCGCATGCTTGACGCACGACCCACAAAACGATAGTACCCTTAGAATTAGAAGGTTCATGAAGACATTACTGCTGAATGATTAGTGTTCCCTTAGGTTGCAACATAAGCAGATTTACATCCTCGACCCTAAACCCTAGCCCTAAACCCTAAACCCTAAACCCTAAACCCAGTCCCTAAACCCTAAACCCTAAACCCTAGATCCCTTAAGGCCGGCTGAACACCCCAGCAACCTGAACTCAAAACACCCTTTGAGTCCCTTGAGCCCACACCCAGACAATTACCCCTTCAAAAGGGGAACTGCCTCAATTTTGCGGTCTAGGTTAGGGTTTAGGGTTTGGGGCTTAGGGCTTAGGGCTTAGGGCTTAGGGCTTAGGGCTTAGGGCTTAGGGTTTAGGGTTTAGGGTTTAGGGTTTAGGGTTTAGGGAACTGTTCTCCCTCTACCCTTCCCCCCTCAAGCTTCGAACCCCGCACGCGCAAGCGCCCGGAAGCGCCAGTCCTCAAGCCCCAGTCTTCGCAGGTCCGAACGACCTCGCGACAGCCATGTGCATAGGGGTTTAGGGTTTAGGGTTTAGTTTAGGGTTTAGGGTTTAGGGTTTAGGGTTTAGGGTTTAGGGTTTAGGGTTTGGGGGATAGGGTCTAGTCCTAAACCAGGGTCCTTTTCTGGGTATAACTGGGCGCCTGACCATAAACCCTAAAACTCTCCGACTAGAAGCTCAAAAACAAAGCTTACAGACCCTACACCTTCTCACCACAATCTTATGCAGAACAGACCCTGCATTCGCAAACCCTGTGTACCATGCACCCTGAACCCCTAAACCCCAAACCCTGAACCTTAAACCCCAAGCCAAACCCTAAACCCTAGCCCTAAACCTAAACCCCCCAAAAAAAAACATATACATAGATATATAATAATAATTATTATTATCATTATGATTATTATTATGATAATGATAATAATAATAATGATAATAATAATAATAGTAAATGAAAAGCATAAAAAAAACTCCTGAGCCCATGGGGCTCACGGGGCCTTCTCCAACAGCTCCTGCGCTGGCTCGTCCCAGAGGTTGGCCGTCGAGGTGAGGAGCACAGGTGAGATCAGCTCCTTTTGGGAAACTCGGGTTTAGGGTTTAGGGTTTAGGGCTAGGGTTTAGGGTTCAGGGTTCAGGGTTTAGGGTTCAGGGTTCAGGGTTTAGGGTCTAGGGTCTATAGGGTCTAGGGTCTAGGGTTTAGGGGTTAGGGTTTAGGGTTGAGGGTTTAGCGTTTCGGGTTACTAGGATTTAGGGTTGAGGGTGCTTGGGGATGCGGGCTCTTGAGGTTTGGGGTTTAGGGGCTCAGGGTTTAGGGGTCAGGTGGGTGGGGTTTAGAGATTAGTCTCCTACCGCTTCAAGAATTTCAGGTTTCAGGGGCTGCAAGGGCAGTAGGGCTCTGAGTGCTTTGGATTCCCGAGCTTTGGGGGGGCCTGGACATGTTTAGAGTGCCTTAAACACCCTAAAAAACTAAACCCTAAACCGGCAAACCCTAGTTTCCCAGAAGGAGCTGAGTTTGGCCTTTCCTGTAAACAGCATGAAGAACCGCTCCGAAACCCTCGGCCCAAGCGTTTTACCTCGAGCCCGCCCCCCCTTTTTCATGGAAACCCGAAACACTGGAAAAGCCAAAAACTCCATGCCCCACATCTAAACCCTAATTCCCGAACCCGACACCCTAAACCCTAAACCCTAAACCCTGAACCCGAAACCCTGAACCCCAAACAAACCAAGCACACTCCGTCACCTCGGTGGCCGCGAACGCCGAGCGGGGGGACTCTGGCGGCTTCGCCACTCCCCTGATATGAGGGATGAGCGCCCTCAGCTGCAAGCCATGCGTGGGTTGGGGGGTTTAGGGTTTAGGGTTTAGGGTTTTGGGTTTGGGGTTTGGGGTTTAGGGTTGGGGGTTTGGGGGTTTGGGGGTTGGGGTTTAGGGTTTAGCCTCCCTTTTGCGTGTCGGGTGGCAGGCTTCCTCGCACAAAGCCTTGAACCCCCCAAGAACCAAACGCCGGACGCTAGATTGGAACCCTAAACCCTGAACCTTAGATTGGCATAGATAGCATCTGGGCTGCCTGCACACAAACAATTAACAACTAGGTCGCTCCTGATTTCTTGGGCTTCGGGTTGAGATTTAGGGCTTAGGGTTTACCCCAGAGAGTCCATTTGAAGTACTGTTATGGACTTTGGTACCCGGTTTTGGGTACCTACTTCCATAGTAGCAACACTAAACTGTACTACAAATCGACCCTCTGGGTTATCAGTTGCGAGGGCTTTGTGGGTTGGATCAGAGCTTAGGAACCCTAAACCCTAAACCCTAAACCCTAAACCCTAAACCCTAAACCCTAAACCCGGGCCCTGGGGTGATTTGCGGGCCCCCCTTGGTTCCGTTGTCGGGGAGCCTATGGCCCTAAACACCTGCGGGGGTTCTTGAAGTTTTGGGCCGTTTTGGGCTCCTGCATATAAATACAGAATATATATTGTTTACAAATTTTGGTTTGTGTATATATGTATATGTTTACACACACACACACACACATATACATATATATATATATATATGTGTATATATATATACATCTATATATATATATAGATGTGTATATATGTATATATACTATTCGCAGATATGATAAATAAGGAGCCGTTAAGGCGCCGTGGAATAGGCACCTTACCCCTCAGTTCGGTAATCCACCACAACGCTTTCAAGGGGTTTAGGGTTTCGGGTGGTAGGGTTTAGAGTTTAGCGTGTAGGGTTTAGGATTTAGGGTTTAGGGTGGTAGGGTTTAGGGTGTATAGGGCTTAGGGCTTATAAGGCTTATGATTTAGGGTTTAGGGTGCAGGATGGTGTAGGGCAGCCCAGCGGCTCATGGACGGTAGGGCACTCCGCAGTGAGAGGGTCTGGCCGGCGGTGGACCGCCAAGGTGGAGGTCCTGGGATGTTGCTTTGGAGCCTGGTTGTTGTTTTTTTTGGGGAGGGGGGGGGGGGATATCGTGATTATGGGGTACATCGGGTTTGTGTAGGTTTACGGAGGGTGCATAGGGCTTATAGGGCTTCAGAGGGTTTAGAGTCTAGACAGGTTTATAGGGTTCGTAGGGCTTGAGAGGGCTTAGGACCCTTAACCCCGGCATGGCGTAGATGCTGCCTAGGTACAGGAGATCTCGGCCGTCATCCGTCACGCAGCCTGGTGGTTGCTTGGCCTTCTTGCAGATCAACTCCTGGCCGCATGTGCAACACAAAGACAAGACGAACCGCAACCAGCCCCCACCCTAAACCCTATCATCCTAAAAAACCCTCAGCTTATATGTTATGTGCCCGAAACGGGCCGAAACCTCTGGGACTCCACTGCAGCTTGGGGTTTTGGGGTTCGGGCTTGGGATTTAGGGTGTCGGGTTAGCGCCCTGGTTCTTAGTAGGGAATGAGGGAATGAGGGCCCTATAGAATCCCTTAAAGTGTATGTATGCGGCCCTCATTCCCTCACTCCCTACTAAGAACCAGCCAGTTTAGGGGTCAGCACATGGTTGCCAAGCGACTGGCTTGTCGTGCAGGACTTCATCCAAGCGAGCACGTTCCTTGGCGTACGAAGATATTCGGGGTCGAGGCTGCTGGAGCTCTCCTGCTAGTTGACACATGTGAGTGAGTGCAGGCTGAAGGCCACATGTTGCGAGTGATTACTTGGCAAAGTCTAAACCCTAAACCCTAAACCCTAAACCCTAAACCCTAAACCCTGAACCCTGAACCCTGAACCCTAAACCCTAAACCCTAAACCCTAAACCCTAAACCCTAAACCCTAAACCCTAAACCCTAAACCCTAAACACTAAACCCTAAACCCTAAACCCTAAACCCTAGCCGGGAGCCTTTAGCTGCAGCCCACCCTGTTTGCCCCCCCCCTTTCTCGTCGTGAACTCCATGTTTTGACCTGCTGCCTGGGCAGAAACCCGGGCACAACCTGCAGTCCCCATACTCCCAATGTCGAGCGCAGCTGCCGAACCCGCAACAATTGTTTAGGGTTTAGGGTTTATAGGGTTTAGGGTTTAGGGTATAGGGTTTAGGGTTTAGGGCCAGAGAAAGGGATCGCACAAGTCGGGTTGGAGGAAATTCGACCTGGTACATCCATGTTCGCAAAAGATTTCCAACCAAGGCCTCAAGGCCCTACTTCATTGGGGATGGTGAGTTGAGGGAGCCATGTTGTGCACAACGATGCTTTTAAGGTTTAGGGGTACAGGGCTTAAGGGTTTAGGGGTCTGTTTAGAAGTTAGAGGCCTAGAGGCCTGGGGCTGAGGGTTTAGGGTTTCGGGTTTAGGGTTTAAGGTTTAGGGTTTAGGGCAAGCTAGGCGCGTGGCCGGGAGCTTCTTCGTCACCCCGCAGTGCGGCGAGCTTGCCTCCACCTGGCAAGCGAAAGGCATGGCCCATGTGCCCAGTTCACACAGCTGCCCTAAACCCTAAACCCTAAACCCTAAACCCTAAACCCTAAACCCTAAACCCTAAACCCTAAACCCTAAACCCTATGCGGAGCTGCAATTGGTATTGTAGAAAGGAGTTCGTGTTGGGGTTGGATGGGTCAATGAACCCGGAAATCATATTTGGCTCAAGATGGCCCAGAGCCGTCCGCTTTTCGTTGAAAAGGTTGTGTCCGTGTGTTGGGTGTTGGGTCTTGTGGGAGGTAGTAGTCCCGACCCTTCTCCCTTAGCCTTTCCCTCTAGGGTGGGGTTCTTCTCTTACTGGTTCGATCTGGGAAATCCATATAGGCAACTGTTAAGGGTTGATTTCTTTCCCTTTTCCCCTTCGGTTGCCCCCGTAGGTTATGAGCCCAAATTAGGTTCCCTGCGGTTGAGTGTTGTCTTAAGATCTTTGGGATCAAGAAGCAATGCCTTCCCCGAAGCGATGGCTCCAACCTGCCTCGGATGGTGGACAGAATGGTGGAGCTGGAAATGGTGCAGCTGAGTCTCTGGGTGAAAGATCGGTGCTGGAAGAGGTGATTCCCGGCGCTGAAGAACATCTGGAAGAAGTCTTGGTTGCAGAAAGCCCCAATGTGGGTATGAGTCCCAATGTGGATATGGTTAGCAATGCTGAAGCTGAAGGACGCGCTGTCTCTGTATCGCCAAAGCCTGGTGAAAAAAAGGAACTGGGATGCGACTGGTGGTATAGATCGTGAAATGGAGGTGACTGTTTTACGAGTGTTGCAAAAACACGGGTATCAGCCGTCGACTTCGACTTCGGGTCGAATGGTAGACCAAGGGTCTCAGACCGATCTGATTGGAGAAGTGCCGCAAGCGACCAGGAGGCCTCTGAACAAGATCAAAAGGGGTCCATCTTCGAGTTCCCAAGGTGGTGGAAGCGGTCACGAACAGAAGGGTGCGAACAGCTTTGAAGCTGCACCTGCTGCTGAATACGCCATGGGGGAGGAGGAGATCCTACAGATGGAGGCTGAACGGTTGCGACAGCTGTCAGAAGAAGAGGACGAGATGCGTCAGGTCCCGGAAAGGGATGGTTTTCAGAAGGATGAGCATCTGATCAGAGCGTGTGATGGCACAATGTGGGAATGGCACCTCCATGAAGATGGGAGACAATATTACTACTGCCTGGATACGCAGGAAAGCAAGTGGACATTGCCGGTTGTAGGTGAAAAGATGAAGAGTGACGAGGTGGTTGGGTCTCCTTCGGGCAATGAGCTGGAAATGGAGGCTGCACTGGGTTCTTCATCCTCTACGCCGACGCCTGAGTCTACGAGGGCATTCCAGGGTAGTGTAAATAGTTTAGGTGAAAAAGATTTTTCCTCTACTATCAGGGATAGCGGTCCTAGGGCTGGTGGTGACGCCCCGACCTCGGGTTCTCCTGATGAGGAGGGGATTCCTGGAAACCGAGCCGACATCGCTGGAGCTCAACATCTGGATCGGGAAGGAATGGGAGCGCTTTCTGAGGGTGTGGCAGCGGTGGAATCGGTAGGTCCAGAAGAAAAAAATTCCCAATGTGGAGATCGGAACTGTGTCGGCTGCAGAAGAGCGAGTGGTGGATGTGGTACCTGTCGTTCAGGAAGGTGGTCCTGGAGATTCGGAAGACGGAGGGAAAAAGTTGTGTGTTACGACTGAGGAGGTCTCTTCGTTTGGTGCCAAGATTCCTGCCATTCAAGGGGAAAAAGAAGCTTCTGGAATAGCTGGAGACACGGAAGATCTGAAAGATGAGGCCTGGAGCGCCAATGATGCGCGGGTCGATGCGCCAGATAGTACCTGGAGTGCGAAGGAGGCACGGGTTGAGGTGCATATGGTGTTACGTTCCACGGGCGACTGCAACAATGGGGCGCAGGTCTCCGCAGCAGCTGATGATGGAGGTTCACAGGTGGACGCACTGGTGCAACCTGAAGTTAGCCGCGAGGAACGAAATGACAAGGGCTACACCGGAGCCAATGAGGCAGCTGTGGTCAATGATGGTGGCAATTCTCCTTTGGAAACCATGGAACCAAAGGAGCCTGCGGTGGAAGAAAGTGTGCCTGCCGTGGATGATCAACTCAATCGCCCTGCAGTGGAAGAAAATTTGCCTGCTGCAGAAGGTGTGACAAAGGACTCCAATGATGGGTCCACTCCCAGGAAGGGAGAAGTGTTGCCGTCTGGAAGTTCGCCGGAAGTCGACACCGAGCGAACTGAAGCAGATGAGGCAAAGCCTTTGGCGGAGAAAAAGGGAGGTCCTGAAATCCAGGAGCACAAAAAAGATGAGCTTGTGGGACTCGTGGAGCAGGACGAGCAGTGTGACCCAAAGGTGAAGACAAAGGATGCGCCAGGAGCCGATGATACAGAGGTGGTTTCTGAAGAGCATGCAAAGAAAGTGCCCCGAGCGGGAGCCTTGGAATCACCTGGGACACATTGCTATCAAGAGGGAGATGAGATCATGGGTCTAGTGCGCTGCATCAATGGGTATGGAGCCTTTTTGGACCATGGTGATATGAATGTATTGGTTCCTGCAGAAGGGAACAATGCATATCAGTTCAAATTTGGTGATACTGTCAATGGAACAGTGAAACGAGTGGAAGATGATGGTACCATAATCTTGGACACCTTTCTGGTTTTGGAAGAGGACGTGGAGGACTCTTCTTCGACGCTGCGGAAATGGAAACCCAGCGGCTGGAGTACGTGGTGGACGGATTCATGGTATGCTGGTCAATGGTACCAAGATTCCAACGGTCAATGGGACTGGAAACAGGAGGAAGAGCAATCCGATGAAGAGCTTGTGGTACAGGAGTTATCCTCTGAAGAACGAGAAGAAAGGCAACTTTATGGAGAAAAGATCTACAAAGCTCTTCTGGAGAATGGAAACGAAGATGAAGCCTATGTTGGCAAAATTACTGGGATGCTGTTGGGTCGCCCGATGGAAGATTTACAGGAGTGTGTTGCAGATCATGCATTCCTCAATGCGGAAGCTCGGCGCGCGTATGGCATCTTGCAAAACGATGGTTGGAAGCCTGACGGTACAGAAAGCACAGGCTTGGGAAAGTTAACCACTTTTTCCCGAAAACAGTACCACAACGCGCTTTTCGAACTGGCATGCAGAAAAAGGAGATTTTCTCGACCAGTTGTGGGTGAAGCGGCGGCAACGGTGCTGAATCAAGGGGAAGATGAGTTTTGGAACGCGCTTTGGTTGGACACCAAGCTATTTTTGCAGGAGCTTGATGGTGCAGTGCAATCCATGAGCAAAAGGGAGAACAAGCCAATGGAAGCCTACATGGACCCTGACCAGTACAAAAAGGCTCACATGACTCCACAGACTGTGTCACCTGGATACAGCAAACTGTGCAAGTTCTTCAATAAGGGAAGGTGTCGCAATGGTGATGGTTGTCCCTATGAGCATCGTCGTTATGGTGAAGGTTGGCCAGAAGGGGGGTCAACTGATCCAAAGAACAGCCAAGAAGCTGAAGATGAGGATGGGAACATCGGTGACCCTCCCACAGAGGAAGGTACAGTGGATGAGGCACAGCAGGAGCGGGAGGATTTAGCCTTCCGGGCCAAGTACAATTTTGGCAAAGGTGCATCAAAGGGTGAACCTACGTCGGGTGAGCCAAAAGGTCGTCTGTGTCTGTATTACAATCAAGGTGGTTGTAAATATGGGACTACATGCAGGTATCGTCACAACGATGACATAGCATTGGAAGGGACTTGGGAGCCCGGCAAATCTTGGGACAATGCTTCCAGGAAGGCACTAAGGGACGCAGGGTTCCACCATTGCTGTTTCGATTATTACCTCAGAGGACGTTGCCGGAAAGGGTCAAATTTCTGCAAGTACTCCCACGACGAGATGTCAGATGAGCGGCTGACGCTCCTGAAACACTTGGTACAGGTGGCCAATCAGGTCCGGTTTGAAAAAGAGAGAGGATGGGAAATTTCGGATAGAAGCACTTTTCAGCCACCTGCGAGCGGGGGAGCTGAATCTTCCTCATCCTCGGCACCAAAAGCGCTGCAAATGACCAATGTGTCACAAAAAGAAGGTGAAAAAGGTATTCTGGATGAAGAAGCTGATGAACAAGAGAATTCGGTGGCTGAATCCACTGGTATTCGGCTTCAGAATCCGGAGGAGCCAATTGAAAATTGGATGGCTCGCAACAAACACCTGTGGGTGTATACCCCTCATGTAAGTGAGGTGATGATTACCCTTGGTGTGACCAATGTGTCGGACTTGCAAGAGTTCATCTTTGTGGAAGATTTGGTGGACAAAGGGATCAACAAAGTGACCGCATGCAAAATTCTGCAATTGGTTGGTGGTGTCCGATATCGTCCGGGAGGACCGGAAAAAGCAGTTCCTTCCGATGCATCTGTACGGGTACAACAATCTTCTGGGAACAAAGGAACTGGAAGAGCGGCGGTGCGAACCCTCACTCAGGTGCGTGAAGCTGAAGACTCCGGTGCAAAAACCATGCCGAGAGGCTCCTATCGGGAGCTTTTTGATAAGGTCAAGTACCGTGATGCTTGGACGCTTGCGCAGAGGTCTCCGCTGTGCGTACAGAAGCTGCAGTTGGTGGGAGTTGGAATGCCGCCGGTGAATCCACCAACAAAAAAGTATCGGTCAAGATCAAACCCTGTGAAAAGGGGAAGGCCCTTGCTGGACAAAAAACAGGTGCGACAAGTGCCACGCTCTCGGTCACAACGACGAGTGCAACCGGCGGAAGTGGTGGAAAAGCCGAAGCCACTGGAACTGAAGCCTCGTGGTGGGTTGTCGTATCGGTTCAGCAGAGCGTGGGCAGATGTGGTGGATGATGATGAACAGGCGGAGGCCTTGGTCTCGTATGCCGCTTCCTCAAGCGATTCAAGCGAGGTGGAGACCAATGCCGCGCAACGCCTGAAGGAAATCTTTTTGAAAGAAAGGAATTCACAGAGAACTGCGATTCGTGGCAATGTTCCGCAGAGTGGTTCTTCAGGCTCCAATGACGGGCCGAACAAATCGGTTCACCTTGGCGAAGGGCGCGACAAAGCGTCGCGGGGGGAGACCCGCCAAGAAGTGACTTCACAAGTTTTTTCGCTACCACAACCTTCTCGTCGAACTGAACAGTCTCAAAAAAGAGCAAGGGATGGTTCAGTTATGGTTGGTTCGCTGGCGGTGGGCTCCACGGATGAGGTTTTACCTGGGCAAGGTGTTGCTGGACAGGTGAATGTATCTGAAAGCGCTCAAGTTCTTCCTGGGCAAGAAGTGGCTGGACAGGAGACGGCGCTGGAAGGAGCAGTACAAATTTCTGGCGAGGAGACTGACCAAAAAGAAGGAGAAGGTAGGAGCAATGAACTCCGTGGTGATGGGGCGAAGATATTGGATGTTTGTCCGGTGAAGATGGACCCTCAGCAATTGCTGGTTAAAGGTCTTCTGACTCGGATTTATTGGAAGGTTGCAGTTGGCAAGTTGCCGGTGGGGCAAAGAGACTGCCAAAAAGGGTCCAATAAGATGGATCGAAATTTGGTTATTAGCATGTCATCCGAGGGCGCAAGCGAACAGGATGAGAACCTGGCACTGGAGGACGATGCTGATCAGTCAATGGGTGACGGTGCGATGGTAGTTCTGGTGTATGATCCAAGGACGCTGATTCAGTCGCCAACAACTGATTGGGTTATGCGTCGTGGTCTGACCGATCGTTCCGTCTGGCCAGCAATGGCGTACATGGCACAGAGGATATGTGCTGAAATGGTTCAAGTGGATGAAATGAATGCCCAGCTAGGGACTGGAGCACTCCTTTTTCAAAGGAGAGATCAAGGATATTATTGCGACCTGCATCATTCGTTCCATGACAATCCGTGCTTGCCGGCGGTGGGAAATTACCCTCTTTCGGTGATGGGTGCCTTGTTGTCTCCTGGTCTGGAAGGGGAATTCAACAATACTGACAAGTTTGGAACTGCTATGGAGGCAATTGCCTATGATTGGAGTCGCAGTCCAGGCATGGAAGTTCACATTGAACTTATGGCGAGGGTAGCCAAAATGGTTCACCCGTTCCTGAATCTTGGAGCCCAGGGGTCGGTGATGGTTTCGGAATTTCTCTGGCAGCGCGGGAGGGCCCGGTTGATGGAGTTCCTTCAAGCGGCGACTTGTGCGGACCAATTGGAGGCTCTCTGGAAAAGGATGGACGACGATGCTGATGAAGAGGTGGATCCTTCGACAGCGGTGCTGGAAGTTCTTGGACCAGAGGATGCGGTGCTTGATCAAGGGAACAATGAATCCCTTATTCCCATTGAAGATGCTGGAGGTGAGACAAGTGGTGACACTGGAGGGGATGGCAAAGCGCCAGAAGTTTCTCCGGAAGAGGAGACATCCAGTGGGTCATCAAGACTGGCGGACACAAGGATTTTCTTGTGGTCAGTGTACTCCCGCGTGGCTTCGAATTTCTCTATGCAGGACCGCACTACTGGTAAGATCTTTGACAGCACAAAAGGGTATCCTGGTGAAGGACCAAACAATGATGACAATCCTTCCTCTAAGAGGAACTTACCCTGGATCTCGGAAGACTACCTCGACGAAGTGGTGTCAAAAAAGATGGAAAGGTCTTCAGATATGGATGGGTTTGTTCCGGGAAGTGAGGGACCATTGGAAAAGGTAGAGGTGGAGAATGTTACTGCCTCTAAAATTCTTATGGCTCTTTGGAAGAAGGGACATAGAGTTGGTCATAGGAGGTTGTGTCGTTTGAACGCATCTGGATGCAAGGTTGGAGCAATGAAACGTCCAATCAAAAGGGTGCAGAAGATTGGCACTAGAAAGGCCTTCAAGAAGATGTTCAATGTTTTTGGATCGTCTCAGCATGGCTCAGGAGTTGGCGGAAAACCAATCATGAAGGTGGTAGGACCAAGGCCAGGTTTTCCAGCTGTACTCCAAGCACCAAATACTGATAGCACGTCGGGTGAAGGGAGCAGTCCCCAGGTACATGGCAATGTTCATGTAGAGCACAATCGCCCTATGGACCGGTATGAGGCAGAGCGCTTGGAGAAGAGGAAGAAGGGCTTCTGCTATTGGTTCGGCAAGGGGAAAGATCGCTGCAAATTTGGTGACGACTGCAAATTCATCCATTCCGAAGATGATGTGGTGCTACATTCGTATTGGTGCAAATACTATGTGGCAGGGAGAGAATGTTTCGCTGGAAAGGATTGTGAGTTCTCGCATGATGCAACTGGTGTGAGGTGCATCCAGTGTGCTCGGTCTGGGAAGTGTCGGTTTGGTGACAGGTGTGTCTTCGGGCATGATGTTCCGCTGGAAGAACAGAGGCCAAGGTCTCCAAGGACGCCCCCAAGGGATGGTCCAAGGAGAAGTTCTGGTGCAAATGGTGGTGAAAAGGAGATCTCTCCTGAACAGTTCGATGATGGTGAGGAGGATTTTATGGTTTATGACGAAGAGACCAAGATGACGGAACTGTTGATGGAGGCGATTTCATTTCTGTCCAATGGCAAGCCAGATTTGGCTCGAGCAGAGGCGGACCCATTGTTCAAACTCCTGAAGTTCGCTGGAGATACTGACCACATGGATCAAGTATGGGTTTCGTGGACCACTGGTATGTTGACCGTGCTGGAACTTCTCGAAGTTGTGAAGTTTTATGAGGTTTCGCTCACGGAGATGGAAGAATGGGTCAATGACCTGAGGATATGGTACGAGCGAGCCAATTTGGGAGAAGAAAAGGATTCCAAAAGAAGCAAAAAGAGGTCCCTAGAAAGGGAGTCCAGCAAGGATATTCCTGCCGAAAAAGAAGTGGTTGAGACTTCGGAGACGGAGGTTGCCGTTGAGGAGGAGAAGAAAAAGGTAAAAAAGAAGAGGAAAGCTGCAGCTATCGAAGATCCTTACACTCTCATGGTTCCAAAGCCGAAGAAGATGCCGGCGATCATTGAGAAGGGTGGATCATCATCCAATGTGGTGGTTTCTGCAGTGGAAAAAGCCTCGAAAGTGCGCACAAAGTCAAATGTCGGTGGAAAGACAAAGAAGAAGGAGAAAAGTCAGAGTCCCAAAAAAGAAGAGGTGGTAATGGTGCAAGATCCTGAGGAAAAGGATCGTCCATCTGATGCGGATGCACCAGGGTCTGTCACTGCGAATGCAGAGCTGGGTCAATCTTGCCAGGCGATTGAGGACGCAAAGAGAGAAGGATTGGTATCCTCAATTCAAAGGGGCGTACAGGATCCTGTTCTTACAGTTTCGGACCTGGAGTATATTCTGCTGCAACTTCACCTCAAGATTGCCAACAATCGGAAAAAGAAGTGATTGGATGGTATGGATGAAGGGATGGTTTTTCTCTTTCTGGAGACAGGTGCGCTGGAACAGCCAATGTGCTGACAAATGTGGTGGTTACTATTAAGGGTATGGAAATCCCTGATAGTAGAAGTCAGTAGCTTTTCGCGTAGCGAAGACCACGGTTTGTGGTGAAGAAGGCCAAGGAGTCTTCAGTGATGAGAGGATCATGGTGAAAAGAGATTCTCTGTGGGTAGTAGGTTAGCCAATGTGCTATAATTCCGTCCTGGAAGACGTTAAACCATAACATGCATTTCAAGCAGCTGGCTGCTGCCTTAATGGCAGTTTTTGGCCAAAATATCTGCACCTCCAAGGTGTCCTAGGAAATCCTAGGACAGGGGGAGTGCGGAGCTGCAATTGGTATTGTAGAAAGGAGTTCGTGTTGGGGTTGGATGGGTCAATGAACCCGGAAATCATATTTGGCTCAAGATGGCCCAGAGCCGTCCGCTTTTCGTTGAAAAGGTTGTGTCCGTGTGTTGGGTGTTGGGTCTTGTGGGAGGTAGTAGTCCCGACCCTTCTCCCTTAGCCTTTCCCTCTAGGGTGGGGTTCTTCTCTTACTGGTTCGATCTGGGAAATCCATATAGGCAACTGTTAAGGGTTGATTTCTTTCCCTTTTCCCCTTCGGTTGCCCCCGTACCCTAAACCCTAAACCCTAAACCAAAACCCAAAACCCAAAACCCAAAACCCAAAACCCTAAACCCTAAACCCTAAACCAAAACCCAAAACCCTAAACCCTAAACTGCCCAAGCCTGCTTCACCTCTTGGAACAGCTTGGTGATCTGCTGCTGCTGCCAGGACAGCCGCTGCGAAGCCCAGACCTGCCCGAATGTTGTAGGGTTTAGGGTTTAGGGTTTAGTTTAGGGTTTAAGGTTTAGGGTTTAGGGTTTATTCTTAGTTGCTGAGTTCATAAAGCCCCCCCCCCCCCCCCAGAGTGTACGCTCTCAGTTCTATAGGGGGGGGTATAGTATCCTCAAAAGTGTAATGTGCACTCATTCAGCTTCTAAGTATGCTTATATAGAGACCATAAGGGAATTCCATTAAAAGTAAGTATTCCGACCCCTATATTACATGGAAGCCAATCGTCTCCTATCGTCAAGGCCTACTTACTTACTCGAAAAGACTGTGCGCTTGAGGGGTACCTTGAAATTCAGCGGAACAACCCTATCACAGTTGGCAGTTCAGTGATAAGTTCGTGATTTCGAGCGTGAACTACTTACGTAAAGGATACTCAAGCATGATATCTTGCCTCCGTTCCCCACCACCCTCCCCTCACCCTAAACCCTACACAACCCCCGAACCCTGAAGCCCTCAACGTCCCTAACCCGAAACCTCAAACTACCAAGCCTCAACCCCTCCACCCCTACTTATATAACCCCAAGCTTGGGATGTTCCACCTTATACTAACAGTCCTTCATCGGGATTATCATGCGTGGTACTAGAATTCCTACTAAGGACTGTTAGTACAAGAGGGAACATCCCAACCCCCTAAAGCCCTTGGTATCCGCAGAGCCCCAAAGCCCTTAGCATAGGAACCCTAACACCTAAACTACAATAAACTACAACCCTTAGCACCCGAAAAAACCCTTTGCTATCCAACAAAAAACCGATTCTTCTTGAAACATGTCACTGTAGGGATTGTTATTCAGCATTTTCTGGAGGGTTCTTAAGCAAACAGTCCATAGTCGCTAAGCCCTAAACCCTAAACCCTAAACCCTAAACCCTGAATCCGAAAAAATTCCCTTTGGGGGAGAGAAACCTTCAGCTCCTCCACCAGCGTCGCAGGCACCAAGCGCACCTCGAAGCTGGGCTTTGGTGGGGTTTGGGGTTTAGGGTTTGGGGTTTAGGGTTTAGGGTTTAGGGTTTGGGGTTTAGGGTTTGGGGTTTGGAGTTTAGGGTTTGGAGTTTAGGGCTTCAGAGGTTTTTGGGGCCGAGGGTTTAGGGATTTCAGGGGGGTTTAGGGGGGCTTACGGGCTTCACAGGCGAATGCTTGCAGCTCAACCCTGCAATCCCCACAGCCCTGTAGACCCTAAACCCTAAGCCTAAACCCTAAACCCTAAACCTCTCTTTCATATATAATTTAAATGTTAAGGAGTTACTGGGCAAGGTCATTTTTTTACTGGGCAAGGTCATTTTTTTTACTGGGCAAGGTCTTTTTTTACTGGGCAAGGTCATTACTGGGCAAGGTCATTTTTATAATTGGGCAAGGTCATTTTTTACTGGGCAAGGTCATTTTTACTGGGCAAGGTCATTTTTTTACTGGGCAAGGTCATTTTTTTACTGGGCAAGGTCATTTTTTTTACTGGGCAAGGTCATTTTTTTACTGGGCAAGGTTGTTTTTTTGCTGGGCAAGGTTTTTTTTTACTGGGCAAGGTCATTTTTTACGGGCCAAGTTTTTTTACTGGGCAAGGTCATGTTCTTTACTGGGCAAGGTCGTTCCATAAGTGAAATATATTCTTAATGTTGTGGGATTCTTTGGGCGGGTGGGTGTTTTTCTGGAATAATTTCTTGCCTAGTGAATGCTTGGACTTGAGATGCTGAACCCTAACCCTAAACCCTAAACCCTAAACCCTACACCCTACACCCTAAACCCTAAACCCTACACCCTAACCTAAACCCTACACCCTAAACCCTAAACCCTAAACCCTAAACTGCCAGGCGCTGCCCGGTGGCCAGGTCGGCCCAGGCCAGTGACACGCTGACCAGCTCGGCACTCTCCACGGCCACCTGAGGTGTTGGTTTAGGGTTTAGGGTTTGGGGTTTAGGGTTTAGGGTTTAGGGTTTAGGTTTAGGGCTTGGAGTTTAGGGTTTAGGGTTTAGGGTTTGGAGTTTAGGGTTTACAGTTTGGAGTTTAGGGTTTAGGGTTAAGTGGAGTGGGTTTGACGGGTTCGAAGTGGCCTTATGTGTATGAATACACACGTATGTGTGCATATCTATATATCTGTACATTATATATAAAGATGCATAGTGCAAAAATTCATAGCAGGAATGGGTTGAAAGTATTTTAACTTAGGCAATGAATCCCCCAAGGATAGGTAGCATAGTGAGCCGTGCGCCCTAAACAGCAGGCCCCGAAACTCTAAACCCTAAACCCTACAGTAAACCCTAAAATTTTAGTAAGTGGGGGGGGGGGACACTCAAGCCAAGTCACTGTGAATGGCTCGCCGGTGTCCAGGAACAAGGAGGTGGAGTTTACCACCTCTCACTTCTTCGGGGTTTTAGGGTTTAGGGTTTAGGGTTTGGGGTTTACGGTTTAGGGGTAGGGTTTAGGGCTGACAGCTTCGCAGCTGTGGCCCTCATCATCACCAGCCATTCCATGATGTGCTGGAACGAAGCTATATGAGATTGATCAAGATTCTGGGTCTTATAGTAGCTTCCATGCACCGTTTCGGATGCCGAAGGGGAGAAGTTGCAACACAGGTGCATGCTGCATGTGTCTCGATGCTTCTGCCAACAAAACCACTTGCAACAGAACCCAGGAAGGCAACTAGGTTCTTACCCTAAACCCTCAAGCCTGCGTACCCTAACCTAAGGGACACCCCTTTTTTAAGTCTGCTATAGGGCTTATGAGGGGTCGCAACCAGGCGAAGACGCTTGCCAGTTGGGGTCTCCTACAGGCAAGCTCAACTGGGTGTACCACGAGCCCTCCATTACGCTAAACTGCTTTTGCTTACGAACCACCCCCAATTGTTCCTTATAGGGTAATATAAGGATTATCGTGTTCTAGTGTTTTGGGAAGCTGTGAAGGCACAAATATATGCTACATGGGTGAACGGACCTTTAGCGATAGAAATACCTGTCAGCACACCCAGGTACCAAGGCAAACTATCCTTCTCTGTTCATGGGTAGTTAGAAGTAGGGTTAGAAGAATCTTAATTATGCTTGTCACCCCATTTAGGGTACGCACTTATAACCCTATTTAGAAAACTACCCATGAACCTAGCTTTCAATTGTGGGAGGGTTATATAGATATATATGTGTATATATATCTATATGTGTGTATATATATGTATATATATATGTATATATATATGTATATATATATACATGTATATATATATACATATTACAACTTTTTACTTACCACAAATGGTTTAAGGGTTACCTACTCAGCTACTTAGATCACCCTGAACTGACCTCTCAGCAATCTCCGACATGATTTGGCCTGCCCAGGCAGGAGGCTGCCAGCATCTTAGCCGCCGTGTTCGCAACACGCACAAAATCATCTGATTATATACGTAACGCCAGAGAATGTGTAGATACATATATATATATACATATATACATATACATACATACATATATATATATATATATATACATGCATCGGTATATATTACCAGATGATTTCTGCACCACAACCAGAGACGTTGAAGCTGATTTGCTGGCTGCTTTCGGGCCTAGGACTTCAGGCTCAAGTAGTGCTGAGGCCGCTTTGCGGCCTTATCTTAAAACGACGCTATCCATGGCGAAACCGTGGCCCCGGTAGTCTGAGCCTTCAAACCCTAAAACCCCCGAGCCCAAAACGACCGCAAGTGAACCAGTGGAAAGGTGAAAGGCCGATGGCGCACGGTTTAGCGTCTATCGGGTTAGGGTTTAGGGTGTATTGGTTTAATGGGGTTACAGGGATAGGGTTCCCGGTTCCCTAAACCCTGGGGTCATGGGGTTTGGAGTAGTTGAAGGGGCAAGTTTCCAAGCCACGGGCTGTGCATCGAAGCCAAGGACCTCTTCTTAGGGTTTAGGGTTTAGGGTTTAGGGTTTAGGGTTTAGGGTTTAGGGTTTGGGTTTTTTGTTTTTACGGCTGCCGTGCGCTTCCGACTGTCTTGCAAGAAATCTTAAAAAGCTCTGGGTTGCGCGTTGGCGCAGTCTCCAAGCACACACGAAACTGAGGGGAGCGTTGTAGCAATTGTTTTACTCTGGGTTTAGGGTTTAGGGATTAGGGTTTTTTCAATGACAAATGCTCGCTACATTGTTATGAAGGGTTTGGGGTTTAGGGACCTCAGGGTTTGGAGTGTTTAGGTTTAGGGTTCAGGGTTTGGAGTATAGGCTTGAAGGGCCATCAGCTGTAGCTGTACTGTTACTGCTTCTCCTAGTATGTTTCTTTGTTGGCTGTTAGGCTAGACCCAGGAGTCGCCTAGAAATAAAAGGGCACTCTTTTTGGTTTTAAGGGGATGATACGGGAACCCCAATCCTAAGAAAAGGAAATAGGGTGTTACACTTCGAATGCTTCTAGCAATAGCGTCGCATCATGGGTGTGTGCGGGCGCAAGTCTTGGGGCAGCTACCGCCAAAACCCTGAATCCGGATAAGCTAACCCTGAACCCCGAAACCAACCGACACTCGTGGTCTTTGTTGAACTCAAACTTTCGTGGGCTTAATGCTTTTAGGGCTGATTGGGCTGATTGTAGGGTTTACCGTTTAGTTTTACAGCTTGTTTACCTCGTCGCCTGGTGGAAGGGTTAGGGTCCCTAACCCTAAACCCTAAACCCTAAACCCTAAACCCTAAACCCTAAACCCTAAACCCTAAACCCTAAACCCTAAACCCTAACCCTAAACCCTAAAGCCCAAACCCTAAACCCTAAACCCTACTCCACTATGAGCCGATCCCGCGCATCAGTCCCTCGACCCTCGACTGATGCAAGCCCCGCTCTGCCTTGTGGAGCGGGCACGGGTCAGCTTCGGAGCGTCCTGAAGAAGATTTAGGGTTTAGGGTTTAGGGTTTAGGGCTTAGGGTTTAGGGTTTAGGTTTTAGGGTTTAGGGTTTAGGGTTTAGGGTTTAGGGGTTTAGGGTTTAGGGTTCTGTGCTGTGGTTACCCACAAGGGTCCATGTACCCATAGAGCATGCACGTGGGCCTCAAAAGGGGTTCCTATGCAGTAGCTGTAGGGCCCGAAATATGTAACTATATGGGTATGTGGGCCCTTAGGATTGCTTCATAGTAATTATGAATACTCGTTGATATTAAGAAACCCTACTTGTATCAAAGTTATCCTCACTGTAGTATAACACGTCATTCTTGTCAGGAGTTACTACTGAGTAGTCGTCATCGTCGTTGTTGTCGTCGTCGTGGCCGTAGTGCTGGTGGTGAGAGGAGCATGCTTGACTCTTGTTTGGCGCTTCTTATGATTAGGATTTCCAGCTGGCACAAGGCAGAAGGAGCAAGCTTTGATTGTTGGGCGGGTCTCTTCCGGCCGATCCTGTCGCAAGCACCCAGCATGTTTTTGGAGGTTGCAAGGTTTAGGGCTGCATAATCACTAAACCAGCCCTAAACTTTGAAACCGCCCATAACCCTAAACCCTAAACCCTAAACCCTAAACCCTAAACCCTAAACCCTAAACCCTAAACCCTAAAGCCTAAACCCTAAACCCTAAACCCTAAACCCCAACCAACCGGCCAAAAGGCTTCAGGGTGCGTGATTTCGCGGATCTTGGACTGTGGATGGTTGGCCTTCCTTCTGTGGGCTTCGTAGGAATCCAGGGCTCTAGTCCTCCTAGTTCTTAGCAGGAAATCCCAATATCATCCCTTGGATATAAGGCACCGAATTTCCCAAACTCCGGACTAGTAACTAGAAAGTTGTGCTCTAGCTAGGACTTTTCGTGGAATGCAAGGACGGCGACAGGTTTTGCACAAGGGGGCTCCTAAACCCTAAACCCTAAACCCTACACCCTAAACCCTAAACCCTAAACCCCTAACCCTAAACCCCTAACCCCTAAACCCTAAACCCTAAACCCTAAACCCTGTGAATCTGGCTCATCAGCCTGTCCTTGGATGGCACGGTATTCGTGCTCTCCGTGGCCGCACGAAGTCGACGGGCCTGCAAGATTTTGGGAAAGGGTCGTGGTTTTAGATGTAGTGCCCTGAACCCTAAACCCTAAACCCTAAACCCTAAACCCTACACTCTCAAGCCTAACCCTAAACCTGTGTGTTTGACTCCAATTTAGGAGGGTCCAGGCTGGAAGTGACAATTCCGACGCTTCCAGCATTTATCTTATCGTCATTGCGCTGCTCAGTCTCTTTGCAGGCCGCATAAGCCCCAACAAAGTGTACATGTTCAGTCCCATAGGGGATTGCAGCATCCCAAAAAGTGTAAAGTGTACTCACTCAACTACTCAGACTTGAGAACAGCTGGTCTTGAACTTGAGCTCGCAAAAGCCCTACAAAACAAAAACGACGCACGATGCCCTTACTCCGAAGACACCCGGAGCCCGCACGGGTTTGGGGGGTTTGGGGTTTAGGGCCTTTTGGGGTTTAGGGTTTAGGGTTTGGGGAGTGGGGGATGCTGTCCTTAGAATGAGAGCCACCGGCATGAGAAACCTGACCATATCTTCTCAAACAAAAGCGCATTCAAGAGAAAAGAAGTCCCATCAACAACAACGGCAAACCTGCAAACCCAAGCACCCCTGATTTTAATGAGGGCCGAAGAGGACGACAAAGAACATCAGCTGCTGACCTCTCCAGTCATCAGCACCTTGCATACGCAGCAGAAGAAGCAGGATAGGGTGAAGGAGGTTCAAAACCCTAAACCCTAAACCCTAAACCCTAAACCCTAAACCATGGTTTTGCAGGGTTCAGGATTCTAAACCCTCAACTCTAAGGTGGCTGGGGGTTCGGGAAGCGCTAAGCGGTTTGCACGGCTTCGGCATCCATTTACTTAATGATACTGCACCTCCTCTCTAAACTCTGGGTTTAGGGTTTAGTTTAGGGTTTAAGAGTTTAGGGTTTAGGGTTCGGGTTTAGACACAGCCAGGCCTACTGCCACGAAGACGGGTTTAGGGCTTGTTCAGGGTGCCCTTAATCCGACACAGCGAGTTCAAACGACAACAGTGCTGCAGCGTCCTAAAACAAAGCGCCAATACCCAAACTCTAAACCTGCAAACCTCACCCAGTCCGTTAAACTTAAAAACCCTTCTGATCCCTACAAGGCCTGCAATCCTTGTACCCACCGTAATCCCTGTAGTCCCTGCAACCTCTACAACCCCGAACCCTACACCAAAAACTCCAAACTCCCAATAAACCCTAAACCCCAAACCCCAAACCCTAAACCCAACAGCAATCGGCCTCTAGGTGGCTCTGCGCACCGCGCGTGTCGCCCTCCCAGCAAAGAACCTCGCCACGCCTGGGCCGGCTGACGGCGAGGGTTTAGGGTTTAACTAGGGCTTGGGTTTGGGGTTTAGGGTTTAGGGTTTAGGGCTTAGGGTTTAGGGCTTAGGGTTTGGGAGGGTTTAGGAGGGTTTAGAAAGGTTTAAAGTTTAGGGTTTATGGAAAGCCGTACCCAAACCTATGGATTCCCTACTGTCCGTACAGGGAGCGCAACAGGGAACCCCTGCGAACTCATGGGGGGTTGGGTTCCCTAGGTAAGCGTCAGGGTTTAGGGCTTAGGGTTTTAGGGAACATGTTTCTGATGTTGTGGAACCCGATGGGTGGGGCGGAAATTCCCCTCTTGACACGCGGCTGAAACCCGTGAATGCTTTCACATGCGATGCACAGACCTACACCACTAAAAACCCAAAAAATCGGGATCTTCCCCCTTATACTAACAGTCCTTAATAGGGAGAATAGTAGGGGATACTATAATCCCTGTGAAGGATTATTAAAATATAACGGGAACACCCCTGAAACCCCAAAAAAGCGTCGCCTGTACATCCTGGATCTCGATGCCATGGCAAGCTGCTGGAGCCTGGGATCACTTCTGGGTTAAGGTTTAGGGTTTAGGGTTTAGGGTTTGGGGTTTAGGGTTTAGGGTTTAGGGTTTAGGGTTTAGGGTTTAGGGTTTAGGGTTTGGGGTTTAGGGTTTAGGGTAAGTTTAGGGTTTAGGGTTCAGGGTTTAGGGTTTCGCTTTCTGGTGTGAATAGGTTGCTGGGCCCTCAAGCTGAGTGAACAGAGCTACATCTATCCGCGCATACAGGGGGGGGCATTTTCGGCAATCCCCACGTGGCGAATGAATAGAGCTGCGACTATCGAAGCCTACATACTCTTAAGAACCCCAAGCCTAACTTTTTCGTGGGCTATGAAGAATAGAAGATCCCTGATCGGATTCTGAAAAAACGTACAACAAAGTAGGCTTGAGGTTCTTAAGGTAGGGAACTGATGAACCCTAAAGCCTAAACAGGGAATCTTATAGGGATCCCCTTGAACACATTCCATCAGCTCGCGCTAAACCCATAAAACCCCCAAACCCCTAAAACCCAAAACCTGTGAAGTTTGGCTTAGTGTTGACGGTTTTGGCTTTGGAGCTGTCGATAAGAACTTGCGGTTTGAAGACCTTTGGCCTAAACCCCCAAGCATGTCCCGCCCAGCCACTTGTCCTCATCCAGCGAACGCAGATGACCTGCAGCAGCAGCTTAGCAAAGCCCACTTGTTCTCACCACCCCCGGACCCTCGGTGTGGCGTTGCTAGGATTTCGTAGATTTTCAAGCAATTAGTATTCTCCTCGTTCCGATTGCATTTTGTCCCACTTGCTGTCCTGCAACTAGTGGTGAATGGGCCAAAACCCTAAAGCCTCTGAACCCTTATTCCTAAACCCTGAACCCTATAAACCCTAAGCACTAAACCCTCACTCCATGTTCAGAGTGAGCTCTCAGGTTCGCGCAACGTCAACATCAGCAAAAGTTCAACAAAATGCGTCCAAAACCCAAACGTCACAGCCACGAAGCCCAGGACCCTCAGACCCCGAACCACCAACACTACCTTACACCCAAAGATTCCACCCCCCCTCCACAAAAAAGAAAGCACACACACACACACACACCACAAACAACCAGCAAATACTGATATAATCAATATACATAACATATCTACATACATATAAATACATACATCTATATATACATACACACTTTTTTTATACAACCAAAAACTCCCAACGAGAGCAGCACCGACTCGAGCGGCCTAGCGCCATGAGCAGGTTCTCCGCGCGCTCAGCATGTCTGCTACTGAGCTCGCGCTTCACGGCTCGCCTGTGCTCAAAGGTTTAGGGCCACAGGGCTCTGGCGTTGACCGGGTTTCGGGTTTAGGGTGTGTGGGTTTAGGGATTCGGGTTCAGGGATGTTTAGGGAGGCGCTTGAGCGTGTGACGCTTTTGTTGGGCTCTCGCTCTCTCTTTCTCTCTTGCTCTCTTTCTCTCTTTCTCTTCTTCTCTTTCTCTCTTTCTGTCTTTCTCTCTTTCTCTCTCTCTCTCTCTCTCTGGCCCGGAATGCCAGCTCTCACCGACAATTTCGTCCATACTGTCTGGATTGGGGTTGGGACGTGGCGTACCGCGTTTAGATCAGACTCACACAAATCTCAACTCAGGAAATGGGCCGACTCTGGGGGATAAACGAACCTAAAAGGGTTTATGGTTCATATACCTCGATAGGATTATAGGATTTTGGGGTACATGACTAGTACATGACCCCATTTTGGGCTTCGTTAGTCCCCCAGAAACCTGAAGGTGAATCTCTCCCATTCTGCGTGGCTGTTGTCCGAGTGGCTCTCAGAGCTCTCGCAATAGAATTCGGTGCCAAAAAACTGCAGAAAGCTAGAACCTATATCTGCCTGTTTATGTCTTCATAAGCGAACCTGGCACCCCCAAAAAGGGGGACAAGAGTACTAGGCTTCCTAGAAATACTGGGCACACCCGGAACAACCACCATCGAACAGAAACATTCTCATCAAGGGACTCAAGGAGGGATCCTGAAAAGGGATCTTAGGGGTTATTTAGGGGCTACCTAGGTATATAGGGACGAGGTATAACGAGGGTTATCTAGGGGAACAAGATTAAGTGTCCCTTCTAGGGGTCCCTCCTTGTACCCCTGAATGCTCTGCAAAACCCTGAACCCTAAACCCTAAACACTAGAACCCTGGCTACCCCTTCCCAGTCCCGCCCTCGACCCCGCACCCACCCGGTGGATACCCCCTTCCCACAAAAACAAGAGAGAGAGAGAGAGAGAGAGAGGGAGAGGGTTTAGGGTGATAATATATATATATATACACACATGTATACAGAGGCAAGAAAACACAAAACGGGTGCCGAGTGTCTTCAAGCTGGCCACGCTCAGCGCCTCAGCCGGAGGCTGAAAGGGGGAGGGGGGAAGAAAGGGATGTGAGATGATGTGAGGGTTGAGGGTTACAGAGGGTTTTGGGACTCGAAGGTTGAGTGATGTGGGACCTAAGGGCCCCCAAAGCTGCTCCCTAAACCATAAACCCTAAACCCTAAACCCTAAACCCTAAACCCTAAACCCTCCCACTCCTCCAATGCAGCCCGGGCACCAAGACCTCGCAGCCTTCGCCGGCCAGGGCGGTCCACTTGTGGGGCTGGCCAGCCTTAGGGTTTAGGGTTTAGGGTTTAGGGTTTAGGGTTTAGGGTTTAGGGTTTAGGGTTTAGGGTTTAGGGTTTAGGGTTTAGGGTTTAGGGTTTAGGGTTTAGGGTTTAGGGTTCAGGGTTCAGGGTTCAGGGTTTAGGGTTTGGAGGCTTACGAGGTTCCTAGGTTCTCTTGCAGAGGGTCGAGCGTTAGGGAAAGGCTAGTCGGTTGGAGTTTGGGGTTTCGGGCTTGGTTTTGGGGATGGCACTTTTTTGGGGCGTGATCTTTCGTCGCCGCTGTGTCGACTGCCCCCCACAGCCTAGACCAAGCCCACTGTAACACCCGGAAACCAAAACCCCAAACCAGAAGTCTTTAAGCCTTTACAGGTTCCGTTCCAAACCTCACGCGCACCACGCGCATCACCCACTTCTCCTAAGGCAAGCCAAAACCCCAACTTCGCCAATAAAAAAGAAAACGCTAAAACCCAGATGATGCCACTGATGGGCTTGCCTGAAATTACCCCCAAGCTGGCCAGCTGATGCTCACTAAGCAACCCTGCGCTCATAAACCACAAGTCCCTTTGACCCGAACCCCTCATGCAACCTTAAAAACCCTAAACCCCTAAAACCCTAAAACCCCAAAACCCCAAAACCCTAAAACCCCAAAACCTCAAAACCCCAAAACCCTAAAACCCCAAAACCCCAAAAACCTCAAAACCCCAAAACCCCAAAACCCTAAAACCCCAAAACCCCAAAACCCTAAAACCCCAAAACCCTAAAACCCCTAAACCCCGTAAACCCTAAACCCTAAAACCCTAAAACCCTAAGCCGCACAATCCGGAAACTCGAAATCAAAGGCCGCCCAAGGGGCGAGGCACGCGACCGCCCCGATGACGTCACCCGGCCCCGCGACTTCCTCTTCGAACCCTAAGCCCTAAACCCTAAACCCTAAACCCTAAGCCCTAAACCCTAAACCCTAAAACCTTTCTAGGGTTTAGGGCTTAAAGTAGGAGGTTATAGTTTATAGCATGAAGCGCAGAGCAATCGAATGCACGCCCGCATCACGACTGGAGAAATAAAAACAAAATACTTGTGAGCAAGTCGGGCCCCTAAACCCTGAACCCTGAACCCTAAACCCTAAACCCTAAACCCTAAACCCTAAGGGCTTAGGGGGCTGGGGGTTGGCTACCAAAGGCTTTCTTGAGGTCTGGTATGAAGTTAGCTTCTAATAACTTCCCCTGTTGCAGCTTCAAGTTTGGGCAGAAGTCTACTAATTTGTTTAAGAGCCCCCCCAAAAAAAGCACAGCATGTTTCCTTATGTGAGCAAGTAAGGGATTCTCATATGTCCAGTATTTGTGGGGTTCTTAAGCGAACAAAGTAGTAGTTGGGGGGGTTGATCTAACTCGTGGGCTCCGTCAACCTTGAACGTATCAGGAAAGGAGAACATAGAGACTATACATGAAACTCAATTTTTGGGCCCAACAATTCGTGCCAAACCCCACCCCATAACCCTAAGTAAGCCCTAAACCCCAAACCCATTGCTGCTTCAGAATTTTGGCTGAGCGTTTAAGGCTTTCGGGCTCCTCTCCTTTCACTCCACGCCTGAAACAGAGTCTAAGGGTAATTAAATGGTCCCTTCATATGGGCCCCGAAAAGGTACCCTTTATATACCCTGTCCAAATTAAGGGCCCATACATCAGAACCCTTTAAGGGAGGTAAGGGACCAGACTAATGGCCCATGGAACTACCCGTAGACAGAAGCCTCTACCGGAACCCAAGACAGCTTTCTTTCCCCATTTCCTTGGCTACTTCCATTTCTCTCCTCGACTCTACTTCAAGCCGTTTTAAACCCTAAACCCTAAACCCTAAACCCTAAACCCCTGTGAAGGCGCACTGTGTAAGGGACCATGAGCCATACCTGCCTCAAGTATGCCGGACCTCAAGACTAGGGACCCGCTCCTTTCTTTTTATACGGTGAGGTCGGGGCTGGGAGGTGGGTTTAGGGTTTTGGGTTCAGGGTTTAGGGTTTAGGGTTTAGGGTTTTTTGGTTGAGGCCAGAGCTGTTTGAGGATTTGGGTGTTGGGGTCAGCAAGTTGGGGTGCCTTGGCTGGGATCCTCCTCGTTGCACAATCTCCAGCAACGGCTACATGACCTTCTTTACAACTGTAGCAATCGGGGCCTAGACCTATGTCACCTCAACCCTAAATCCTATCTTTGAAACTGCGTGAAGCCCTAAACCCTAAACCCTGAACCCACACCCTAAACCCTAAACCCCTAAACCCCTAAACCCTAAACCCTGAACCCCAAACCCAAAACCCAAGTCCTATCAACCCTCAACCAGCGACCCAGCTGCGCCTTGACAACAGGCACCAGCCGTGTCATCCGGCTGCTGCGGGAAGACACCTGGGGTAATCTGCTGTGGGTTGGAGGGTTCTGGGTTTAGGGTTTAGGGTTTTGGGATGTTCCCCCTTATGCTAACAGTCCTTACCCCCCGCCCCCCCTAATATAATCCCTCTTGGGGACTGTCAGTATAAGGGGGAACATCCCCAAGTTCGGGTCGATGAAACCATGTGGGCATCACCCTAAGCCCTAGACCCTAGACTCGAAACCCGAAACCCTAAACCCTGAGGGACCCTTATGGGAAACCCAGCAGGATGACAAAGTTGATATATATATATATATATATATACATACATATATACAGATATATGCAAGTTACTATATATATATATATATATGTTTTTTGTGTGGGGGGGGAGGGAGGGGGGAGGCAGGCAAGAGCTTCAGCCCGTGAAAAGGAGATCAATCTCATACTCCCAGCAGACGAACATCTAAAATACAACAGCTTTGCGCTCACAACACCTGGGTACTCCAAACGCGTCCGGCCGCGCGATCCAGGGTTTGTAGGGTTTAAGCTTATAAAGCAAAGGAGTAACACCCCTTTCTAAGCAACACTTCGAAGAGGAAGCGCAACACGCATGGCAGGTTTAGGGTTTATGGGGTATAGGGTATAGGATATAGGGCTTATGGAGTCAGGTTTAGGGGACATATCACATGACACAACGAACAAGCAGTCGGCACACAGAAGCTCCAAGTCCAGAGGTTGAAGAACCACAACAGTGATGATCCAAACCCAAACAACCAAGACCAAAGAAATTAGGGTCTAGGGTTTAGGGTTTAGAGATTAGGTTTAGGGATTAGGGTTTAGGGATTAGGGTTACGAAGACAACCCCGAATCCCCAAACCTTCATCTGATCCCAGACTAAACGGCCCAACAAACAACCGCCACGCACTGCCAGCGTGAACGCGCCAGCGCAATCGTAGCTGCAATAAAAACTTTTAGGGTTTAGGGATTTGATGTAGCCCAGGAACCATCTCATAATTAGGGCACCCTAGGTTTTTTTCGAGTCAAGGCAACCCGAAACCCTGAGCCGAACGCAGAAGTCTCCGAATCCTTCAGCCTTGCATCCGAAACTGGGTTTCTGGGGGTCTGGGTTTATAAACCCTAAATTCGCAATGCAAAGCCACGCTGGCTGCACCTGCGACAGCTCTTGCACAACGGGCTCTGGCTCTTCCGTTAGCGACTCCTCGGAAAAAGCCCCTAAGCCGGCAAGCTTTCCCTAACCCTAAACCCTAAACCCTAAACCCTAATCCTACACCCTAAACCCCAAACCCCAAACCCTAAACCCTAAACCCTAAACCCTAGAGGTCCGCAGAAGCTTTTTGAAAGTTCGAGCCCGCAACACGTTGGAGCAAGGGCTTTGTGGAGTTCATGGTCAGTTTGGTTGGCTGCCCTACTACAGTACCGGATTGTCCGGCATACCTGGGAAGCTCACGACGTTTGTGTACGCAAATTCGTTGGGGCGAGGGGGTGGTGGGGGGGGGGAAAGAGAGCTTGCAAACATGGGACTCTATCTTGCACCCCCCAAGGTTGTATCCTTGGGTTTTGGGGCCTAACTTTGAAGGTACCCTAAAAGAAGGGCTATATTACGAGTATATCTTAAACCCTTAATGCAAGGAAGAACAAAGGCAGGTCGGTCCTAAACCCAAAGCCCCTTAGTCCCATCTGATAGTAGCGTTAGCTCCAATGCCCACAACTCTAACCAAGCTTCAAACCTTCCAGCTGGGTTGCATGACAAGGGGGGTCGAGTGCTTCGAATGTAGGGTTCAGCCTTTGGGGATTCCGGGCCTAAACCCCTGCACCTGCAAGACCCTAGCCACACTCCCCTTCACTGCCTCGGCCACCAGTGCGTTTGTCGGCGTGGCCGCCGGCGCGGCCTCACGTGGTTCCTCGCCAAGCAGGTCGGCTTAGGGTGTAAGGCTAGCCCTTGAGATGTCCCCCTGAGACTAACAGTCCTGAGTAGGGATCATAGTACCCCCTCTGACAATCGCGATTCAGGACTCTTAGTAGAATGGGGCCGGGGAACCTCCTAAGCTAGCCCTAAACCGAAGACCCTGTAAACCGTAAGGCTCAGGATCCAACATATACGCGCCCAAGGCCGAAACATGGGTTCCCCTTCTCCCCCCCTCTCTGCTACCCTCCCTTGGCTCCCCCCTTAAATAGCCTTGGCTCAAGTATCCCTAAATAGCCTTACTTATGGGGAGAACCTGGGGGGGGGGGGGGTAGTATAGAGAGGGGGAGAACCCATGAGCTTAGGAGTTTCGCGTCACAACGCTCGGTTTACCCCTGGAGAGTTAGCCTACACTGTACTACTTCACAGCACCTGAACCTAAACCCGAGACGGGCTCGAACTGTCCTTCTCCTCCTGACCTAAACCCTAGGACAAACCCGAAACAGCCAAAAGGAATTGAACAGCTAAACATTAAAACCCTAAGCTGCTAAACCCTAAGCTTGAAAACCCTGAAAACGCAAAAGCCCTCCAAGCCAAAAAGCACAACAAATCCTAAACCCCCAATCCTAAAACCCTGAACCCTGAACCCGCGTTCTTCTCCAAAACCCTCCTCACCTGTGAAGCAGCGGCAACCGGAGCTCCTGCTGCCGCTGCAGTGTCGGGGTTTAGACTAGGGGGGTCAAGGGGGTCTAGGGTTTAGGGGTTTTGGGGCTACAGGGTTACACGGGTTTAGGTCTTAGGGTTTGGAGTAGTACTAGTAGCTTAGGGGGTTCGGGGGTTCCGGGGGTAGGCTAGGAGTTTGGGCCTTTGGGTTCGGACAAGTTACCTCTCGAGAGCTGAAGCCAGCCGGAGGCGCGTTGTTTTGCTCCACATGATGGCTCCTAAATCCGCGGACGATCCTTGTCATATTGGGGTGGTTCTCTAGATTAGGGTCCTCTTGAGGATCCTGTTTATTAGGAGGCCGTGTTCTAAAGGCAAGCAAACCCGAACTCACATTGTGTTTAGGAATTCAGGGCAGGATTTAGATCTGCGAATGTGTCCTTGGCAACACCTGGACCATGCTTTCCACCAGCTCACAAGCTGCAGCTACTTGGAAGTTTAGGGTACTTCTTCGCCCGATACTAACTGTACTTATAACCCAACTATAACCATATTAGGGCACTTAAGGGGCTTATTAGTGGGTTCTAAGTGCAGTTATAACGGGTTAATAAGTACCATGACCCTCCACGTGAACCCTTTCTCCAGGAAAGCAGAGTTTGTCTCCGTCTGCACTTCGGGCACTCATGCCCTCATTCGCTTCTACAGGAACCGTTTCGGACTTTCAGCCTTTCGCCAAACCCCCTGAACCCTAAACCCTAAACCCGAGGTGCAGGGCTCCTGCATGTTTGGGAGTCCGCACGTCCGACAAGCCTCCCAGCTGCGCCTGTCAGGGCATGAAGCCTAGGATTTAGAGTTTAGGTTGAAGGTTAGGGTTTAGGGTGTGGGGTTAGGGTTTACGGTTTAGGGTTTGGGGTTTGGGGTTTAGGGTGTCGGGTTTGGGGTGTAAGTTGAAGGTTTAGGGTTTGGGGTTTGGGGTTTAGGTTGAAGGTTTAGAGTTTAGGGATTAGGGTTTGAGGTTTAGGGTTTGGGGTTTCGGGTTTTGGTTTAAGGTCTTATCCAACGAGCTGCCCCCATTCGTTGTTAGTACATTGGTTACCCGCATTAGTCCGCAGCCCCCCCCTGGGCCATGGAGCCAAAAAAAAGCCTGGAAAGTTTAGACCCTCAAGCTTCAAGGCTTCCCCGCAACCCTCGACCCCTACCTGTCCTACGTACAGGCCCCCCGTCCCGGCTTATAGAGGATGCCCGAAAATCCAGAATTCTTTGCGGGGGGAGGGGGGCCCTTGGATACTAAAGCGAGTGCAACCCCAAACCCTAAACCCTAAACCCTAAGAACCCTAAACCCTTAATCCTACATCGCCTGAAACTGCTGCCAGCGCTGCTGGAAGTTTTCCGGCTCCGGCTTGGAGACTGCGAGTTTAAAGGCTTAGGGTTGAGAGAGGTTTAGGGATTAGGGTTTGGGAGAGTTTGGAGGTTTGGGGTTTCGGATTTCAAGGTTTCAGGGCCTTGTGCGTTTCGGGCCTAGAGGGCTCCAGGTGGTTTTGCCGCTTGGAGGTTTAGGGCGTGGGGTTCGGATTCAAACGCTGAGGTGTTTTCTGGGTTTACAGAGTTCAAGGTCGTTGAGTTCAGGAGTTGGGGCGTAAGGAGTTTCTGCCCTTGAAGTGTTTCTTGCGTCTGTCTGTTAGGTATTGGTAGGGTTCTCGTAGGTTTTGGAGATCTACAGTTGCGGTGTAAAGGGTTCCGAGCATCGTAGATTTCGTGTTGGGGTGTCCTGAACGCTGTAACCTCAAGCCTGGACACTAAACCGGTGGAAGGTTCTTTTTCGACAGGTTTGGCTTAGGTTTGGGTTTAGGGTTTATTTCAGGTCTTCAGGGTTTAGGGTGAAAGGTTTACAGTTTAGAGATCAAAAACCCAGTTCGAGACACACCCAGCCCTAGACACCAAACCGCACCCAAACACTAAACCCTAACCCTAAACCCTAAACCCAAGACGACAAACCCAAACCCGAAAACCCTTAAAACCCTGAAACAACCAAAACACTGTAAACCCTTTACCCCCTATAAACCCTACAAAACCCTAAACCCTATAGTTGAACCCGAAATCCTAAACCCTGAACCATAAACCCTAAACCCTAAACCCTACACCCTAGCCCTAAACCCTAAACACCCAAACCCTAAACCAAACGAACAATGCGGCACCTGCGGGAAGTGAGGAAGCCAGGGCGCGGAGGACATCAGCCTGGCCCAGGAGTGGCTTCTTCCAGGGAGGGTTTGGGTTTTAGGTTTTAGGGTTTAGGGTTTAGGGTTTAGGGTTTACGGTTTAGGGTTTAGGGTTTAGGGTTTAGGGTTTAGGGTTTAGGTTTATGGTTTAAGGTTTAGGGCTTAGGGTTTAAGGTTTAGGGTTTATAGGGTTTAGTGTTTAGGGTTTAGGGTTTAAGGTTAGGGGGGGTTAGGGCTTAGGGTCTAGGGCTTCGGGGCTTAGGTGTGTAAGGCTTTTGGGGTTTTGGGTTACACTGACCCTGAAACAAAAGGACCTCTACATCCTCTGCGCCTTTACGGGAGCGCTTTGACACCTGAGCCCAATCTTGAGGACCTCCTGGCCTGTCGCACATCTCTCAGGCTCTCTGTATTATGGTCGAAACAGGGTTTATAGGGTTTAGGGTTAAGGGTTAGGGTTCACAGAGAATGGCTTGGGATTTGCGATTTAACTGGTGTGCAAACGGTTTAGGGGACAGACATAGCCCGGGGAACATGTCGCTCTAGGGTTCCAATCGGTCCATGCAGTCCAAAAAAACTCGCAGCCCCTTGCACGTGAGTCCTCACCAATGGCATGCAGCCACTATTCAACAAGTATGTTGCTTGACATTGCAGTATTATGAACACTTCGCTCCAGAACGGAGGCGCGCATTGCTCTTTTGTCGACCGTACCAAGTCCAGCTTGCCATGAACATGAAGACGTTCCTTGCATGTTCATGTCTCTTGTCCGGGCCAAGACCGATCCATCAGCATTGAGATGACGAATCGGTCCAGGCAGAACATCAAAAACCAAGACCACAGGAAACTCCAACTGCATTGCCGGAAGAAACCCAGCAGGCTCAAGTGCTCTCAGAACTCGAAGCGTCAAGAGGGCGGACATCCACCATGTCACCAACCCATGGTGGCTTCCACACCGAAATCGCCCAGTCAAGGAGCCTGAGGAGAACTGAGTTAAAGTAAAGGGTTCTCTCATCCTCAACATCCTCAACGTTCAACACTGAGATGCATGCCACAAGAATTCTAGGGGTGTTGCGATGGTTGCTGCTGGATTCGCAGGGCGGGAAGGAGGGGGGGGGATTGGGGGGGGCGAATTCTAACGCTACGGGACACACGCGGCAGTTCAACAGGGGGAATGGCACTGCGCAAGCTAAGCCGCAAATGCCGAAGTGAAGGCAAGAAGCTGCCGCCGAAGTCAGACGCCGGATGGGCATGTTCAGCTGCGGTTGGGTGGCCTCTTCTGTGTTCGTGCTTAAGGCGCTTTTCTCTCAGTTCGGTTTGGGGGACAGAGATGACATGCAGACCTGTAAGCACACGGGCAGAATTGTCACACATCCCGTAGCTGCAAGCATGCAACAAAGAAAGTCCAAGCCCACAGCTCTTGAACTTTCGGGGTTGGTGGGTAGTGCCGATTCCCCCTATAAACGTCGAAACATGAACACACCCCGGAATCAAAACTCAGATTAAATCGGGCGCATGCAACACGCCTCGAGATGCTGACGTGGGAGGGCATCGATCATCTGGCGTCGTTGCGGTAAAGTTGCGAGCTGACAGGTTTAAGGATTGGGGTGAAGGCTAGGGTCCCAAAGCCGCTAGGCGTAAGTAAACACAAAACCCAAACTTATAAAACAATAGACCAAAACCCTAAACCCTTATACATCCCAAACGCCTGAACGGGTGGATCTTCTCCCAACTTGGAGAACATCGGTACAAGTACCCTGTCTGCTGTCGCAGGCTGATATGTGAGCAGGGTTTATAGGGTTTAGGGGTTGGGTTTTGGGTTTAGGGTTTAGGATTTAGGGTTTAGAGTTTAGGATTTAGGGTTTGGGGTTTAGGGCTTAGGGAAACAGGTTTAGGGATGCAGTGTGCTGCGCAAAACAGAACAAGCCCAAGAGAAGACCTAAGCCACAGGCAGACGGCCTGCATCCCCGGCAGCATGCCCGGCTCGGCAATCTGCCTTAGGATTCTGTAGGGTTTAGGGTTTAGGGTTTAGGGTCTAGGGTCTAGGGCTTAGGGTTTAGGGTTTAGGGTTTGGGGTTTGGGTTTAGGGTTTAGCGTTTAGGGCACTCCCCTCCAAAAACTCACTTGTCTTCAACCTCAAAGGCACGTTCAAGGACTCCAAATATTGCAACAACTCGCACCAACGCTGACCTCACGTGCAGTTTGCTCAGCTTGACCTGCAGCTTGCTTTTCCTACAGCCAAAGGGGGGGGGACCTAGGGGAGGTTTGGCCTCGGCTTTGCCATGCCTTTTGTGAGAGTTGCAGGTCGGCCCTAAACCCTAAACCCTAAACCCTAAACCCTAAACCCTAAACCCTAAACCCTTACATGGTTTGTTTTAGCATGGCCTGGTGCGGACAGGGTGCCCCATCCAGGGAACTCCCAATTCGTAAGTCTCCGTCGCGGCATAGGTTCCCTCCTCCTCAGGGACAGGCTGTCTCATCTGAGTCTATCAAGCTGTAGGGGGTCCGGTCTTCAAAGGTCTTAGGCTGTGGGCTTGTTAGGGTTTAGGGCCCGCAAACCTTAGCTGGACGGACTGGCTCCTGAAAGCGGTCTAATTTGCATCGGAATGCTGGCTGGCAACTGGTTAGCAAACACGTCGAAAGAGCAGTTGCCCTGACGAGGGCGCATGTTTTCGGTCTCCAAAGTGCACAAGATGCGATCTGCAGATATGTTTCCCTTCAGCAGCACCACTTTGTGCTTCGTAGCAAAACGGTACCCCGCAGTGTTCGACGGAATGCGCCACTTCAAGCATCCAGCAGGTGTCGACACATTGAGCACCTGGCCGCCGTCTTGTTGAAAGCCAGCCACATCCTTGGGGACGCAACGAACCCTAAAAGTGGGGTCATACACCTGCTATACTACTACAATCCCTGTTAAGGTGTTTGGACCATAAACCCTTCTAGGGTCCATTTAAGGGTCAATCTTCACGACCTGGTGCTGCCGACTGCCGGAAGTGAACGCTTCGGCGTAATAAAGGGCCACTGCAGGATCCGTCGTCGTGTGGATGAACTGGTTGTTCTTGGCCTCCCTTGAGCCCTTTTCGACAGCATCCGACACCGACCCTGGGTGTTGGCATAAACAAACCCCCTAAACCCTAAACCCTAAACCCTCAACCCTAAACCCTGAATCCTAAACCCTAAACCCTAAAGCCCTATACACCCCAAACTCAAAGCACAGCTCATCATGAAAAAACGTGCTGGAAACCTTGAAGCACACCCTCAGCCGCAGCAGACCTCCATGACACAGCATCAGCGGCGAATAACGAGAATGGCCCGCTAACCCCGCTCGCTGGTTGCCTCTAAAAATAGTGTACGTAGCCCGTGACACAGCTGTGACTAGCGATCACGCGCTATCGCGCATCGCTAATCACGGCTGTATCGAGCTATATAACGGAATACTTGAGAAGAGATGGGTAACCGCAAAACTGCAAAACTCTCTTTAGAAAGCCGGCTTCTCCAAAGGTCGAATTCGGTCAAGATTCCAGACGCTAAGTGCGGAAACCTTCGTTCCAAATTCGAGTACAAGATGTGACATTGCAGCTATCATCCACATCGCATGCATAGCAGCCATGTATTTATTGCCGAGGAGCACTGAGCGCCAGGATGACGTGCTTGCAGGCCACGCGTAGCATCTTCTCCGAATCGAAGAGCACGGTACACGACTGGTGGCTCTTCCTGGATAGCTGTGGCGTTGGCAGTTCCGGGAAGTTGCCTGACCCCATGAAACCGCATGGCCAGTATCACTTCTGGCGCTCAGGCTTGGGCCTGAGAAAGAACTACGCTACGCACATTTCGGTTCCCCAGGCGAGCCTGTGTGCCCATGTGGCGCGTGTGGCCTGCACCTCCCTGAATCCGCGTGTAGCCGCCTTGCGCATGAAGTCCGTGCATTGCTGGCCCCTGCAGCATGTACTTTTCTGTGACTCTCTTCTCTTCCACTTCTACTCTAAAAAGAGCCAAATGTTGCCGGGATGTACCTTGAACCATCAAGTTTTGCACTTACATAGAAACCGATGCCGACGCAGAATCAGGCTCAGCCTTACACGAGACTAAACCCTACACCCAAAAACAAACGAAACATGACAGACGCTGAGCCTTAGAGTTCTCTGCCCTCCGAAACTTCTGAAAGCCTAGAAAGCCTGAGCCCTCTACACCTGCTGACCCAAGATACCACTTACCTAAGCCAGGCATGTTTCGAGCCTCAGGACCTCGATCGCTTGCTGAGCATCTCAGTTTGCAGGGGTCCAAACCGTAAACCCTAAACCCTGAACCCTGAACCCTTCACCCTAAACCCTAAACCCCGAGTGTCGGATCTCGAAGTTGGCATATTCAGTACAGGTTTCATTCTTCCGGGGATGCAGGTCTCCAACCAAAACATGCGAGCAGCGCCACCGGACGAAGCAGCCTAGAGCGAGCAGGGTTTAGGGTTTGGGGTTTAGGGCTTAGGGCTTAATTAGGGTTTAGGGTTTAGGACAAGCTTTCGGTGCTAGTTGAAGGCTTCAAGTTTAGGGGTATTGAGTTTAGGAAATATGTTCGACTCCCCCCCGCATCCCATGCACGCCCTCCCCCCCAACCCTAAACCCTGTGCCCTAAACCCTTACCCCTAAACCCCTAAACCCCTAAACCCCTAAACCCATAAACCCCTAAACCCCTAAACCCATAAACCCCTAAACCCCTAAACTCCAAAACTCCAAAACCCCTAAACCCTATGAGCCTAAGCCCGAAGCCCTAAACCAACCATGAACTGCAGTCTGCACAGTGACTGTAGAAAGGCGAGGCCGTGCCCCACGCAAGCACACCTAAGACCTAAACCCTCCGAAGTTTAAGGCTTAAAACCCCATAAACCCTAAACCCTAAACCCTCAACCCTCAACCCTTCTGCCAAGGCACCGATCATCCCTCCGAAGTGCTTCATGCGGCGTCCTCGGAAGTGGTGCTGAGAGATTCCCAAAGAGCACAATACCCCTTAAATGTTAGGGTTTAGGGTTTAGGGTTTAGGGCTTAGGGCTTAGGGTTCAGGAATATACCTCAAACCACATTCACGTAATAGAAGGTATATTCGTGATAAAAAAAGGGGGAAAAGGGCTATTGGGCCCTCTGGGTTACAGGAACTAATTTCAGGGCTTCTAGAGGGTTTAGGGTTGAGGATTTAGGGCTTGTAGGTTTCGGGGGGTTTTTGGGTGTGTGGGGGGGGGGGGGGGGGGGTTTGGGTGGGGCTGGCGAATGGGGCTTGTAGGGATTCTGGTGCTTAAAAGGTTTAATAAGCTTTCTGGGTGGGGTGGGGTTGTAGGATTTAGCGCGTACCTAAGCCGGGAAACACCAAGGGAAACAAAGACTCCACAGGATATCCTATAGGGATTATATGGCTTCTTTGGGCTTGCAAGCTTCTAAAGTGGGGGGTTTAGGGTTTAGGGTTTAAGGGTTAAGGGTTAAGGGTTTAGGGGTTTACCCCAAAACCCCAAACCCCAAAACCCCAAAACTCTTTCTAGGGGCTACAGGGGCTCAGCTACACAAGGCATGCCGAGCCCTGCGCACAGTGCACACGGGCCGCGCGTCGGGGCCGGGCTTCTCTTTGGCTTGCGGCTTCGACCTGTCACTTTGGGTTAGGGTTTAGGGTTCAGGGTTCAGGGTTCAGGGTTCAGGGTTCAGGGTTTAGGGTTTAAGGTTTAGGGTTTATAGGGTTTAGGGTTTCGGGTTTAGGGTTTGAAGGTGTTTAGGGTCTGGCCTGTGGGAAACAGGCCTGTCGCTACCCCCTGGGCTTTAAACATTGTCCCTATAACCCTATGGCTCTCAAAAGCACACCTTACACCCGCATCTACATCCACCAAGGAATCCAAACACTCCTCAGCCCCGTAATGCTCCTTAACATGAACCTAAGCCCCTAGACCTTCAACCCTCAACCCCTAACCCTTCGACCTAAAACCGCAAAATAATACCTAAAGCCCTCACAGCTTCCCTAAACCTCTATAAGCCTGAAGGCCCCAAAACCCTAAAACGCCCTAAAGCCCTTATAGCTTCACCAAAAACCCCCCTGCCAAAACCCTAAACCCTAAACCCGCGCCTCTCGGAGGGCTCCGTCAAAGCGAAGGTCTGGAGTGCCGTCGCCGTAACTCGGTGCTTTGAGGCTTAGGGTTTTTAGGGTTTAGGGTTTGATTAGTGTTAAACCCTGAACCCTAAACCCAAGACCCCAAACCCCAAACCCTAAACCCTAAAACCCTAAAAGGCCCAAGCGGCCAGACTTGAGAATCCTTGGGTGCGCGGGGCGGGAGCTTCGCAGCGGCGCCTTCCGGACGGTTTTGGCTTTCAATCGGGCCATCGGGTGATTTAGGTTTCGGTTTAGGGGGTTTAGGGTTTGGGGATTTGGGGTTTAGGGGTTGAAGGTTGAAGGTTTAGGGTTTAGGGTTTAGGGATTTGGGGTTTAGGGGCTTTGGTTTGAAGGTTTAGGTTTTAGGGTTTAGGGTTTAGGGTATAGGGGTTTATAATAGGGGCTTTGGGTTTAAGGTTTAGGGTGGCAGTTTACAATCTATAGTTAGGGGATAGGATCAGGGGATTTTTGGGGATATAGACCCTCTCAATAAGGTCCCTCTGTAAGAGAGCCAGAAGAGGGTTAAGAAGGGTTCCCTTTGAAGGGTTCCCCTTGTTCTACCTAGGATAGTACTTCTGTAGGGATATTCACGGGGATCATATTGTGGGTAGTTGAAATTAAGCATGCTGTACTTACATTGGGAATATACCGAGATACCGATACCATTGGCGACAACTAGAACCGGTAGTATGCTGTACCGTTCTTACACAACGGAATACAAGGCGGGCGTAGAACTCCGGAGTGAGGTAGGGAGATAGACTGTTGCTCCACGTGTTGCTGCAACATGTTTGGATTTATTCGGGTTTGCGGCTTGGGCTAACACTCGGTTCGCAATCCCTATACTACATGCTCCTAAGACCAGACACACACAGATCACGTATGAACTCAAAACGTCTTCCGAATGAACGAGTCTCCAAGAAGCCAACTATCTAGGGGGACTCTGCTGGGGCCCCTTTGTTTTCGTAGAACCCTGATCTGCTTTTGCAAACTAGAACTGCACCCCCTTAAGCTTCAAGCCAGCCATGGCCATTCCCCCCCCCCCCCCCCCCCCCCAAAAAAAAAAGAAAAAAAATCGAGCGAAAGCTGGTGAACTTCGACTTGAACCCTAAACCCTGAACCCTAGACCCTTAACCCTAAGCCCCAAACCCCTAAACCCTGAACCCTGAACCCAAACTGAAACCTGTGAGGTGCTTCCTTTTGAGGGCGTAGAGCATTGTAAGGCTGGGGCTCAGAGTCTAAGGTTTAGGGTTTAGGGTTTAGGGTTGAGGGCCCATTAGAGTTGAGGGAGTGCTTTCCCATGTTATGTATTTGCTATTTTTTGTTGTGTGTGGGGGGGGGGGGGTTAGGGTTTAGGGTTTAGGGTTTAGGGTTTAGGGCGTAGGGTTTAATTTAGTGCTTAGGGCTTAGGTTTGAGGGCTCAAGCCAAGCAGGGGGTAGCAGTGAGGCAAGCTTCGAGCAACTGACTAAACCCCACCCCCCCCCCCCCCCCCCCCCCCCCCCCCCCAGTTTACCCCCCCACGGTTTAGGGCTCAGGGTTCAGGGTTTAGGGTTCAGGGTTTAGGGTTTAGGGCAATCTACCATCAACGTGGATCAGCTTCTACCTTTTTTGAGGGCTGATACGACAACCTGTACGAGAACAAAAGGAAACGCTTTGGGGGTTAGAGTCTGAGGGCCTTCCCTGTTTCATGCCCTCAAAAATTCAGCAAGGATCATCCCCCGGAGAACCCCCCCCCCTTTCCCTAATACATTCGATATTCCGCATAAACCTTAAACCCCAAACCCTAAACCAACCTTAAACCCCAAACCCTAAACCCCAAACCCCAAACCCAAAGAGGCAGCACTCCGAGACAGGCACATCCTCAAGGATCAGGTCGCAAGACACAAAGGGAGACCTGTCATTCCCGCAAAAATTCAGAGTTCCACAGTGATTCTACAGGTCCATAAAACCCTTAACCCTCCAAACCCAGAACGCTAAAACAAGAACCTTAAAGGCTTACAGAGCAAGCTCTGGGCATGTGTCGGGCTCAGGATTCGGCATCCTACAAGGTGTGTTTTGCAAACAAGACGAGCTTGAACTATAGGGTCACTTACAAGATTGTTGGGCAGTCACTTGCCGTAGTGCCACTACAACCCATTCTCGATTTCAGCGTGGGTCGTCGCGTCTTTTCAGTACGGCGAAGGTATCTTGAGGTTTTAACAAGTTGCCTAGAGCCAGGAGTAACTTAGGAATGAAAAGGGTACCCTTTTGGGTTTTCCTTGGATGCACTCAGGAGGGTAGCTAAAAATTAAACTTTTAGCTGCCTTATTCAGAAACCCAATAAACCCAAAAAGGCTAAAGATCTAAAGTTATAGTAAAGTACCACAAAGTTTCGGGGTTTACAAGGGAACCTAAACCCTAAACAAAGCACTCTGGGTCCTAGATGCCGTTTGAACCACTTATAAAGCTAACACAGCCACACGAGAGCCGTACTGGCATATCACAGAACCCGGAAACAGAAAACTCTGGATACAATCCGCTTTGTATACGCGGCTATTAGCAGGCCGCCCTTAACCCTTAGCCCTAAACCCCTAGCTCTACCAGACAAGAGGGAAAAGAGAGTATGGTTACCGCTCTGCAAGCTTAGGAACTACCAGTCGACTAGACCCAAAAGTAACCTAATAAAAGAAGAGGTGCCCTTTTCGTTTTCCAGGGGATTATACAAGGTACCCTAAACCCTAAAAGGGAATAAGGGCCTACTCGGGTCTAGTAGCCCTCAACCCTAAACCCTAAACCCTAAACCCTAAACCCTAAACCCTACCAGTCGACGTGACACAGGAGGAGGAGGAGGCCCCCAGCCTCACGCCCCTAGCCGGACTCTCCAGTGCCACGACCTGCGAAGCTTCACGCAGATAAGGGCGTAGTCTATACTCCCCTTAGAACCTTCATAAACATAATATGTTCAATATCTTCTTGCGTTTTATACAAACCAAAAAATCATTCCCAAGGGGGATAAAGTAATGGGAGTTTACGAAACGTTGTTTCGGGTTTAGGGTTTAGGGGTGTACGAAACAGGGTGTCATATGGAGGTTTACGAAATAGGATTCACCTATAATTTAAGGACCCCCATAAGGTACGCCTAATTTCGGAAACCCCTAATAGGGGTTTGCCATGGGCGATATAAATAGGGCGCAGCAGTGGCTTAGTAGGGGCCTAGAGTAAATTGGCACATGAGCCCACAAAAAGCATGCCAAGTGCGCTACGAACGGCGTTTGGATTCACCAGCCAACGTACTTAAACCTCGATTGAATTGACTGAACATGCAAGCAAAGACAAGGAGAAATAACTTGGGATAGACCTATTACCCTAAGGGTCCATGTACCTTATTATTTCATAAGGCCTAAGTATTCCTTATTTAGGTACACGGACCCTTAGGGTCAGGCAAAGCCAACGCGACGTGGCGCAGGTCGAAGCCTTAAAATCTCGTGTCGCAAAACGGAGCAGGGGAGGAACTTCACCCTAGGGATCCATGTACCTCTATGGTGTATACTTGGGCCTTAGAGGGGTTCCTATATAGAAGCTGTAGGGCCCAAGTATATACTACACAGGCCCCTTAGGGTCAGTTCGGTTGCGTGGACGGGAAAACGACCCAGTAGCCCATACGGAGGCCCGCGAGGAGGAGGAGGAGGTCTAGTCATGGTCTATAGGGTGGCACCCTGAACACTCAACCAAAGGACCGTGACGAAGGCTGAGGACAGAAGGGAGGCCAGGTTCCATTGAGATCTGAGCAGGCAGCACTTGTAGGAAACGGCACCACATGAAAAACACACACACACACACATCCGGATCAAGAATTAAAAGTCCAGAGTTTAGATGTTCAGACGAGGGTTCCCCCAAACCTGCTTGCACCACTAGCCCTAAACCCCAAACCCTCAAACCCCTCATCCCCAAAGACAACTTCCCTAAACCCTAAACCCTAAACCCTAAACCCTAAACCCTAAACCCTAAACCCTAAACCCTAAACCCTAAACCCGTAGCGCCTCGTTCACCGGCACCCGCGGCCGGGTGGAGGCCTCGAGCCCCAGTTGTAGGTCCTTGCCCAAGGGCTTCAGGTTCAGGCAGGGTTTAGGGTTTAGGGCTTAGGGCTTAGGGCTTAGGGCTTAGGGCTTAGGGCTTAGGGCTTAGGGTTTAGGGTTTAGGGTTTCGGGTTGCGGGTTCAGGGTTTATAGGGCTTCTAGGGCTTGCAAGGCTTGTAGGAACCAGAGCTCTACCCACAAACCCCGAAATCCCAAAGCCCTATAAACCCTACAAGCCCTATAAACCGGCCCTTTAAACCCTATACACCCTGTAAGCCCTGTAAACCCCTTACCATCGAGTCGCATTGCCAGTACCCCCCAACACCTCATGAAAATAACCCTGCAGGGTACAGAGGTTCGCCATGCAGCAGCGAAAGTATCCAGCGCGTCTTCGCTGTCCCTACTCTGCAAGGGCAACCCTTCACGACCGACTTGTCGCCAACACTGGACAAGGGAATATAGGGATCGGAATAAGTACTAGTACTAATCGTATCCTGCGATAGTCCACATGTAGAAATACACTCTATTACCACCCAAACCCTATTCTAGTTGTCAAGGCCCCTTTCTTACAGGCCATGGCCGAACCTGCCAAACTTTGCCTTCGAGAACATTTGTTCGCTTTGGCTTGGGGTTTCCCTAAGGATCCACAGTATATGCTTGGGCCTTAAAGGGGTTCCTATAGAGCAGCTTTAGGGCCCAAGTAGACACTATACAGGCACATGGATCCTTAGGGTTGGGAGGTTCTGCCTTCCCCCTGCGGCGTGGATTTTCGTGGAAGAGGACGTGAACTTTTTATGTCCTTGACTGTCACGCGGCTGAGTAGGGCGGCTGGTTGAACGTTTTGCCGCGCAGGCAGGGCTTCGACAAAGTTCCTGGACACCTGGGTTCCGAAAAAACACCAAGTTCACAGACATTCTGATCGAGTTGGCTGCTGTCGACTAGGTGCCCATTGCCGCTTGGATCCGGATGAATCCCCCTGCCGGTCGGCTGCTGGGAGATCTCCGCTGGCCACGATGCCGACGACCCCAGGTGACATGGGCAGGAATCCACAACTAAACCCTAAACCCTAGACTCTAAACCCTAAACACTAAACCCTAAACCCTGAACCCTAAACCCTAAACCCTGAACCCGAACTGTTTCTTGCTAGGTCCCTCGTGATTATCGTGAGATGCTTGGACGTTGAGACTGCCAAGGTTCCCTGGCGATACTGCAGTCAGGACTTGAGGACTCGGATGTTAAGCGTGCAGGGCTCCTGTCTTCGAGGCTTGGGTTTGGGGTTGAGGCCCTGAACCTTAAACCCTGAACCCTAGACCCTCGACCCTAAACCCTAAACCCTAAACCCTAAACCCTAACCCTAAACCCTACAGGGTTCGGGGATTGGGGGGAGGGGTGGGGAGGGCTTTGGCTTGGCTTCTTGGCTGCGACTGGCAGAACTGACGGTCCTCTCGAAGCAGATGGCACTCCACCGAACCTGGAGGGTTTAGGGTTTAGGGTTTAGGGTTTAGGGTTTAGGGTTTAGGGTTTAGGGTTTAGGGTTTAGGGTTTAGGGTTTAGGTTGGCATTCGAAAGGGGTGTGCATGTGTGCATGTTGGGTATGCTCCCTCAACCCCAAACCCGACGTGAAGCCTACCCCTCCTCGGGAAGGAATCGCAGGCAACCTTGATCAAAAGTTTAGGGTTTAGGGTTTAGGGTCTCTCCCCTCATTGACTGTGCCGAGCTTGCAGGATCAGTGTAGTGTGAGGCTTGTGGAGGACAGGAGGCTTTTCCTTCCTCAGGGGCTAAAGGGTTTTCCACTGAACTCCGTGGACACAGAGCAGGGCAAGCAACCATTATCCGACATTGTCCAATTAGCAAGCTCTGTCCAACTCAGACCTACAGCCAACTAAGCCAATTGAACTAAACCGCAAGCCCCGAATCCCATAAACCTCAACACTAGAAACCTAAAGCCTTACAATACGGGTAGTACCCTCTTTCCTTGGAGGGTTATAATTTATAAGTAAGGGAACCCATAACCCAAAAAACGTGGCTACCAAGTTATCTGGAACAGAGGCCCCGCAGCCTGAAAGGACCCAGTACACGTGATCGGCGCGCGAACCCTGCTCGAAGAGGGTGCTGCCGTGACCTTCGGGAACAGGAGCTGACGGTTGCGGCTTCATAGAATACAGGGTTTTGCAGGATTTTGGGGTATTTTGGTGTCTGCAAAATCCCTTCGCGAACAAATTCTGTGTCTGCCAAATGCTCAGACCCAAAGTCGCAACATCCGAAAGCTACTTCTGACGGACAGAGCAGCGCATCAGCATCTCTACCCGGGTACCAGCATTAAAGGTGCAGCAGCACACACAGCCCCGTCGCCCCCCCCCCCCCCGGGCCATGCAAACGCCCCCCCATGCAAGCACGGCATGAATCTCAGCGCACCAGCGCACCAACCCTGTTTCCCCAGATCGCAGGCTGGCGACACGTCGCCTAATTAGACGTCTCAACTTCCTACAGGGACGTGTCGGCGCTGTGCGTTGCACAGTGCTTCGTGGTGGTCCTCTCAAGACGAGCCTCAGTACAATCAACTGAAGTTCCCTCAACCTCAAGATTGCGCTAGGAGCCACTCGGAGTCAATGGGAGATGCGCCCCTTTTGGGGGGCATCAGCCACCAAAGACATCAACTCCTCTAGGAAAACTTAAAAGATTTGAAAGAAAGTCAGATGTAGCGGCCTTACACCCTCTGCACACTTTTCATGCCAAGGGCACGACGTACTCATTTCGCACCACGTAGGTCGAAGACACCAGAATGCGGGAGCCGTGGGGTTCGAGGTCAACCGACATCCCGTACATGTCCTTCATCTGCTTGCAGAGGTTGTCGAAAGACTCGGGAGAAACCTGGTGGCAATCCTTGTCCACATGCCAAGTGATGACGTATGGAGAGCACACTGAGTTGTCGTGTGACTGGCCGGTGGTTGACCTAGGATCGGGCGTGAAGTCAAACGCGGGGTCTACAACATGGGTTCGACCCCAACTCAACGAACTTAGGGTCAGGATTGGATTGAGGGTTTATGGTCCGGGGTTTTGGGCTTTAGGGTTTCGTGCTCCAGGTTTTGGGGTTTCCGGAGAGTTCAGAGCTCAGAGTTTAGGGTAGAGGAGGCTTGTGTGCTTGTGTACGGTCTATAATCTATAATACCTGGGGCGTAATTATGGCGCAAAAGCCTTAAAGAATAAGCTTGGTTTCAAGTTTGGACCAATCTGATATCTCTTTCATACACTCGAGACTTACTTATATACTGAGAAAGGAGCGGTGCCTTTTGCGAACCATGTGACCCTGAGTACATGACGGAGTTCGCGTGGCCAACAACAGTCCAGCCGTGCAACAGGTCGTTCACTGTAGGTCCCCCATTCACGATCTGGTAGATCTGGCCCTGCACCACGACCATAGGGTTCAGAAGGCCACGGCCGTTTGCGGCACCTGCAGAATGAACACGCACGCAGATACTTTCGACCAAACAGATTACAACTATCAAGAGCTCTAGAATCTAGAAAGCAGTGCCTCACCGAAGCAGCAAAACATAGCAAGACTGAGACGTCGGCTCTCGGAAAGTCACTCACGCACACACACACACACACACACCCACACACCACCCACACACACACACACACACACACACACACGCACACGCACACACGCACACGCACACGCACACCCGCACACCCGCACACCCGCACACACACGCACACACACGCACACACACGCACACACACGCGCACACACGCGCACACACGCGCACACACGCGCACACACGCGCACACACGCGCACACACGCGCACACACGCGCACACACGCGCACACACCCGCACACACGCGCACACACGCGCACACACGCGCACACACGCGCACACACGCGCACACACGCGCACACACGCGCACACACGCGCACACACGCGCACACACGCGCACACACGCACACACGCGCACACACGCGCACACACGCGCACACACGCGCACACACGCACACACACGCGCACACACGCACACACACGCACACACACGCACACACACACACACACGCACACACACGCACACACACGCACACACACACACACACACACACACACAAAACACACACACACACACACACACACACACACACACACACACACACACACACACACACACACACACACACACACACACACACACACACACACACACACACACACACACACACACACACACACACACACACACACACACACACTAACACACACACACACACACACACACACACACACACACACACACACACACACACACACACACACACACACACACACACACACACACACACACACACACACACACACACACACACACACACACACACACACACCCGCGCTTGCACATGCGTTGACTCACGCACTCTGACGGTGACTGTGTGAAGGGTGGTTGGCTGCATGCTCACATGCCTCCCAAACCATCAGCGAGGAGGTCCGCATTCATGTCGTCCGAAGCATTGTGGTCGGTGCCGGCTGAAGAGTGCACGTAGTGGACCTCGTAGGACTTGCCGACCTGCACGTCACCCTTGCAGTGCTGAAAGGTGTACGGCGTCATCTGTGCGTCCGTGAGGGTGTCCGTGGGGCACATGAAGCCAGGCCGCGGGTTGCTGGCAAGGCGCCTGCCGGAGGAGGCCGCGTCGTATGCCATCGCATCGGTGTCGTTGTTGTAGGCATCGCTCTTATGCTCAGCCCCCAGGTGGAAGTGCACGTTCACCAGCGGGAGGAAGTTGGCCTGAGCATCCGTCAGCGTGGCCGCCTTCGGCACCATGCTGCCCGTAGCGCCAGTTGAGAGATCACGAGGCGTCTGAGGCTCGGCTGTGCTGCAAGCTGGCTTGTTGAAGTTGTACGGGCAAGTGGCGGTGCCCGGCACGGGGTTGCTCAACACCGTGGTGGGGGAGCCACAGCACTGCTCACTCTTGTAGAAGTCCTTCAACTCGCCGCAGGTGACGGCTTCTGCCCCGACAGCCAGCGCCAGTGCCAACGCCAAGCCTGTGGCAACCTTGGGACGGGCCGAGGCGAGGGGCAGCAGCAGCGCCATCCACGGCGAGCTGCGGAATCCGGAGCCCGTCTCTTCGCCGGTGGTCTCGCAAAGGTCCACCTCCGGATCGTCAGGGCACGTGGCGATGGCGACTTTGGCGAGGCAGGCGGTCACCGCAAGCAAGCGCAACATGGCTGGGGATCAATGACGCAACTCTCAGCGCTGCAGCCCCTTCTCTGACTTGAAAACACTCACCGCACAAACACCTTCAAGAAAATCCAGGTTCAGGGTCTGCGTTCTTCAATGCGTATAGGGTTTGGGGTTGAGATGGGCTGAGGGCTTCGGGACGATGCCTTGCGGTTTCGCGCTGATCAGTTCAGGTCTATTAATACCCAAGTCAGGGCCCTAAGTTACTGTATGAGCACCCCTTGAGGCGCAAGTGTATACTGTGTGGGGTATATGGACCCTTTCAGTGTATGGACCAAGGATCCGAGGAACCTGTTCCCACCATTGAAGGACACTTTGGAAAACATAAACTGATTTTTAGGGTTTAGGGTTTAGGGCAACTGGTCCCAGGGAGCAAACCTGATTGCTTGCAATCAACGTGAAAGTGAAGCCACCTGGGTTAGAAAGGCACCAGCTGCAAGACAACACCAAAAAGGCCGAGACATCCACAAGCCCTCCCCACGTCTACACGAATACTGGGAGCAATGCGCGCCCCACACCCCATGTTCTAATCCTCAAACCCGAGCCCAAAACCCCAAACCCCCAAACCTTAGAAACCGACCCTAAGCCCCAAAACCTAAAACCCGAACCCTGAACCCTAAACCCCGAACCCTAAACCCCAATTCCCTTAAATTCACCCCCAAAACCCCCAAAACCCGAACCTTAGGTGGGATCTGGGACCCGGGCTGAGGCGGCGAGGCGTCGCATCGGAGAAGAGTTCGAGGAGGAGAGCCTGAATTGGACCAGGAATGATTTTAGGGGTCGAGGACTTGGGGATTTTACCGGTTGCAGGGTTTCTAGGGTTTCTGGGGTTTATAGCGTCTGTAGCGTTTGTTCGTCTCGGCTTTGCAGGGTTTAGGGTTTAGGAATATAGGGACCAGACCTCAGGGTTTCGGATTTGTGGGTTTAGGTTTCAGGGCTTGGTGTTTACGACAGGGGGGTGGGTTAGGGTGAGGGCTTGGGGCTTTGAGGTTTAGGGTCTTGCCTTCTTGAGGCCATACTGTGACAGGCTTCTGCGAGAGGCCACCGGGGTGCCAGGGAGGCTCAAGAGCCCTGAAGCCTAAACCCCAAAAAAGCCTGGATAAGCCCAGCTGAGGGTATTTGGGCCGCTTGCACCCTAAACCATAAACCCTAACCCTAAACCCTAAACCCTAAACCCTGAACCCTAAACCCTAAACCCTAAACCCTAAACCCTAAACCATAAACCCTAACCCTAAGCGCCAAAGCCTAAACCCTAAACCCTCTTGGTTCCTTATGATTAGAAAGAAGGACATTATGTAAACAGTTTAGGCTGTTGGGCTCGGAAGCCTTGCAGGGCACGGAAGGGTTTAGGGTTTAAGGTTTGGGGTCCTTATTCGGGTTTAGGGCTTAGGGCTAGGGTTTAGGGTTTAGGGTTTAGGGTTTAGGGTTTAGGGTTTAGGCGTAGACAGGTGGCCTCGGAGAAGTTGCTGAACAGCGGGCCCGGCTCGCACGAGCCGCCGCGCGCTCTCTCTCCTGGAGCCGAAACCACCCTAAACCCATTGGGGAACGTGAGATGGGGTTTAGGGTTTAGGGTTTAGGGTTTAGGGTTTAGGGTTTAGGGATTAGGGATTAGGGTTTAGGGTCTAGGGTTTAGGGTTTAGTAAGGATTTGGGAGTTTCCAATCTGTCGGAAACTCACCTTAAGGATTTGAGTGTTCCCTGAGACAGGGCCCACCCCCTAAGCTCCAAACCCTAAACCCCATTGGGGAACGTGAGATGGGGTTTAGGGTTTAGGGTTTAGGGTTTAGGGTTTAGGGTTTAGGGTTTAAGGTTTAGGGATTAGGGATTAGGGTTTAGGGTCTAGGGTTTAGGGTTTAGGGTTTAGTAAGGATTTGGGAGTTTCCAATCTGTCGGAAACTCACCTTAAGGATTTGAGTGTTCCCTGAGACAGGGCCCACCCCCTAAGCTCCAAACCCTAAACCCCATTGGGGAACGTGAGATGGGGTTTAGGGTTTAGGGTTTAGGGTTTAGGGTTTAGGGTTTAGGGATTAGGGATTAGGGTTTAGGGTTTAGTAAGGATTTGGGAGTTTCCAATCTGTCGGAAACTCACCTTAAGGATTTGAGGGTTCCCTGAGACAGGGCCCACCCCCTAAGCTCCAAACCCTAAACCCCATTGGGGAACGTGAGATGGGGTTTAGGGTTTAGGGTTTAGGGTTTAGGGTTTAGGGTCTAGGGTCTAGGGTTTAGGGTCTAGGGTTTAATTAGGGTTTAGGGATCGGTTTAGGGTCTAGGGTTTAGGGCTAGGGGGTGTCTGTATTGTTTTGTAAGGATTTGGAAGCTTCCCAATCTGTCGGAAACTCACCTTAAGGATTTCCTGAAACAGGGCCCACCCCCCTAAGCTCCAAACCCTAAACCCTAAACCATAAACCCTAAACCCTAAACCCTAAACCCTAACCAAGCCATCAACCCCACAAGCCCCTCAGCCCTGGCTGGTTTCGGGTTCAAACATTGTATGTAAAAAGTATATACATACACATATATGTTGGGGGAAACGGGACCATGACATAGAGAACTTACCTGACCAAACGCTGGAGGCAATCGCGTTGAATCACCAACCTTTTTAGGCTCAAGTGAGGCGTAACACAAGATGTCAAGAAACTGAGCATAACTATTGCCACCAGCCATACCGACATGCCTCCAACAGCAACGTCGGTCCCCATTCTGGTCGTGACAGGCGTCGAGGACGTCGCCTAGAGGAACTTTAGCCGCGTGCTCAGTGAGCTCGAACGTCTCGATCTCTACTGACAGGAACAGACGGACGTCCCTAAGCCCAGTGCAAGCGACCTTGTGAAGGGCAACCCCCCTTCTGACAGTTGCTTGATCAGGGCCACTGCAAGTAAAGATGAAACACTGGAAGCCGGTCCTGTGCCGGAAGTCAGGGCCGCGCCCCACCCTAAACCCTACACCCTGAACCCCGAACCCTAAGCCCTAAACCCCTAAACCCCTAAACCCGAACCCCCAAAACCCTTGACCATGAACCTCAGACCCTGCACTCCTAGCCACAAAAGCCAACGTCTAAACCCCAGACCCTGGACCCTAAACCCTAGACCTTAAACCCTAAACCCTAAACCCCAAAACCCAAAAGCCTTATAAGCCTAAACTCAACACAATGAAACCCAAACTTGGAAGTCGAAACACTAAGGACCCCAAACTTAGCGTTTAGGGTTCTAGGAACCCTTCAAACCCTAAACCCTAAACCCTAAACCCTAAACCCTAAACCCTAAACCCTAAACCCTCTGAAGTCGCTGGCCTCCAGCCCGACTCCTGGATCCCAGCCTCGGAGAGGAGGAGAGAGAGAGATAGGGACCTCGAACAACCGTCTTCGGTCAGTATATATACACTACACAAGTGAGAAGCTTGGTACTTAGACCAGCAACATAGACAGCAGCGACTGCTGATCAAACATTCACCATATTAGCTAAATCAGCGGCGCGCGGTAGCCTTCGAGGTCTAAGGCCTTCTTGCAATGATCTGGCAGCATCACATATTGATGCTATAAAGCGAACATGAGCACTCATCACAGCATTAGTGCTCATGAGCTGGGGGTCAAAAATCCAGCGCAAAAGATCCCAGTCTTGAATCGGCGGCACCTGCTGCAAACCCAGACGCTGTAACCATCTCCGTCTTTGATCGTTCAGCAAAGGACAGTAACGCACCGCATGAAGAAATTCCCATTGGCCAGTGCCGCAGAGACATACTTGATGGTGCATCAGCGAGTGGCGGGCACTTCTACCGTCAGCGAAAGGGTGATGCCCACAACGGGCGAGCGTCCAATCACGAACAATAGAAGTAGGAATGTTGGACTCATGAATACAGTTACCACCCACAAGTCGTGGCTGAAACACTGCATAGTCCGCTAGAGACGTCAAAGCTGCCAGCTCACAGTGATATTGGGATTGTGCTACTCTTTGCAGCGCGGGGCGGACGTGATGTTGTATCCAGTGAGAGACTAGCTGCTCCGACACTCCTGGGAAAATCCCACATGAACTGGGCAAGGATATGCCATATTGGTTAAGAGACTGGGCCACCTCATAAGCCCAGGAATGGGGCTGCGTCTGCGCAAAGTTAAAAACTCGCGAGGCCAACCCACGTCGAGCATCACGCCCCGGCACCACACTAAGTCGACCAAAAAGACCGAGTCTTGCCCGGGCAACCTCAACAGAAAGAGGAGGCCAACCAAGCTCTCCTAAAACTGCTGCACTCGGTGCCCCAGTTGGCCAATGCAACAAACGACGTCCCCATTGACGCATGATTTTGTCCAGGCGTGCTACCAATGCCGAATCTAGGAATTGGGCACCATACATCATGGAAGGAAGCACATAAGTACGAAATAAGCTGCTTCTATATCCAGTGTGAAGTTGGCGGTTCTCAGCCCATCCAAGGAACTGGTAGAATCGGCAGCGACATTTTTCGACAAGCCGCGCTCCATGCTCGCGCCACTTTCCGGATGACTGGAAAGTAACACCCAAATATTTGTAACATGACACACAGGGTAAGGCACTTCCATGCAGCGAAAACCGAAAGTTTTGGGACCTGGCACCAAAAACCATGCTTGCAGTTTTGTCTGGGCCAATCCCAAATGAAAAATGCCAGCGAGCACCCCATGCACCAATAGCATCCAAAGCCCTCTGCAAAGAACCAGCGGTCTCAGCCAAAACAACCAGATCATCAGCGTACAGTAAAAGCGTGACACGCGGGGCTGCAGCTTCAGGACCCAAGGCCACGCCGGGACAAACGGCCCGCACAGCATCAGCGATACCGTTAAAGAGTATGTTAAAAAGTAGCGGGCCGAGGACACTCCCCTGACGCACGCCTGCACTTTCCGTCCAAGGAGCAGAGGCTGAACCATTAACGACAACCCGCGCAGTGGTGTTGTGTAGAAGGTCTGCAACAACACACCACAAGGAACCAACAACTCCAGTCTCAGCAAGCTTCACCAGTACAGCATCTCTCCACGCCACGTCAAAGGCCTTGCGCACATCAACGAACGCGCAAAACGTCCGATGTCCAGTACGCAACCGGATCGTCTCAGCGAGAGTGTAGATCTGCTCCTCGGCTCCCCATCTGAAGCCCGCTTGGCTTTCATCCAATTGGGGATCCACATGGGGGAGCAGCCGTGCCAAGAGCAGACGCTCAAAAATTTTGAGGCTACAACAAAGCAAGCTGATAGGGCGATAGTTGCCGAAGTCATCCGTGGGACCAGATTTGTGTAAAGGACTGACACGGGCAGAGCGCCAAATCGAGGGAACAACCGACCAATGGCGTACTAACTCAAACAAGGTGAGCAATGCGGCCTCAAGACATTCATCACGCACAGTGAACAACTCATACGGTAGGCCATCCGAACCCGGCGCTTTGGCTGACGGAAGGTGACCCAAAACATGCCGCAGTTCTGCTTCGGTGAAGGGAAAGTCTAAGGGGCCAACCGTAGATGGCATATCACGCTTCAAAGATGCAACACGCTCATGGATGTCTTGAGCGCAAGAGGTAGGTGATGAGCACCCCGCAGCAGGGGGACGCTGTGGAAGGGCATTGTTGGGCACATCGCGGAAGTGATCACGCCAAGCTTGGATACAATGGGCTCCCTCAACACGGCCATGATTGGGAACTGGCGAACGCATGGACCTCGGCAAAGGACGCCGGTTGGAACCCAATTGGGCACGTACATTTTGCGCAGCCGCCCTAGGATTCGATCGCGAAAGTTGTTCTTGCGCTCTTAACCAAGTTGACCAAAAAGATGCTTTTTTGCGGCGGACGAGGTGATGAAACTGAAGCCGCTTTTGACGGAAGGCTTCGCGTGTTTCACATGTGCGCTCTCGGCGCCACCGTCTCCAAGCTGCGTTGCGAGACACCAAACTCAAGTAACATTCATCATCCCACCAGTCTGGCTGCGGGCGTCCTGTGGCCCCTGTGCGCCGAGAAGAGAAGGGCACAGCCCCTTGCCATATGAGGGCAACAAATTCTGCATACAACACATCGAGAATCGCCCGACGATCGGCTAATGGGGGGATCTGGTCATTTCGCAACTGTAAGAGTTTAGATGCCCATTGCAGAAGTTGCGGTTGCAAGGAACTGACTACAGGTTGCCAATTCCGCACCCTTGGCCAGTGTTCACCTGGAGCATCCTGCGACGGTAGAGGAACAGCAACCTGGAAAGTGATGAGACGATGGTCACTGCCAAGAACGGGACAACATGCGCCCTGGAAACATCCGCAAGACTCGCCATCATGGACTAGTAAGTTTGATAAAGCCAGCCCCTGCGAGGCGAGGACAAGATCAATGCATGAACCAGACCGGTGTGTAGGAACCCCAGCAGGGTTTGCGACACGTAAGCCGAAGTCTTGACAAAGCTCGCGTATGAGACTGCGCAGCTGAGGTTCACTGGACCGTTCAAGACCAGCCCCCATAACCTCTGCAAGGTATACATTGGAGTCACCAGCCAGCACTAAATGCGCATTCGGATGCTGCTGCAGAGCACATTGGACGGAGGCACGAAGTTGGCACCAGAACTCAAGACGCTGATGCAAGGGGACTCCCACGTGAGGAGCATAAAAGCTACAGAGAAGCAACGGCGGGTCACTGCAGGAATGAGTGAAGCAACGCCAACGAATACGACGAATTGGGTTTACTGTTTCAAGTGAGCATGAGGCAGAGGACCGTTGGACTAGAAAGGCTGCTTCACAGCCGCCAACGCCGCAAGGACCATCATGCAGGTATGGCTGGTCGGTGGGCAATTGTGCACCAGCCGGGGCCCATGTTTCCTGCAAACATACGCAGTCAATTTCATGAGCAGTAAGTATATTGACAAGAGCATGAAAAGCAGGATGCTCAGAGCCATCTGGCTGCCAGAGACGATTCGTATTGAGAAGCGCCAAACTCACATAGTTCGGTCCCCGCCGCGCTGGCGATGACGACGGGAACCGCGCACGTTTCCCTGACACTGCGTGAGGGCACGAAGGCTAGAAGCCGTTTCCCGAACAGGCGCAGGTATGTCATCGAAAGAGTTGCGTTGAAGATCAGGACACGCTTCACGCAAGTAATCCGGAAGGTGGTTGGCAGCTTCCCCAGCACAGCAACGTGGACTCAGGCAGTGCTCAGGGCAATAACCAGTGGAACAATTTACTGCGACACGATTTCTACAACCTCTACGTCTACACAGTGCAATTTGCTCATGACCGTCATGTTGAACGCTGTGAGGTGCATTCCTGGGCTCACGATTGCATGCGCCACAGCGCGAGCTTGTGCAATGCGAGCGGCAGAAGCCTGTGGCACAGGCGGCCTCAACAACGTTATGGCAGGACGCTCGCCGACAAGTCTGCGGCACAGTATTCCTCCTCCGTAGGGGCCTTGGAGGGGTCGGGGGAGGGTCAGTCATGTGACAGGGGCACGCTCTGCTTCGACAATGAGTCGCGCAGTAGCCAGTTCGACATGAAGAAGCAACTGATCTTCGACAGTCTAAATTTCTGCATCTACGCGAGGGAGAGTGGCAGCGTGCCTGACAAGTACAGCGCACACTCGTGCAGTGAGTGGGACAATATCCAGTGCGACAGGAAGGCAAAATTTGGGCAGTGCAGCCAGGGCGTCTGCAGACATGGGCCTCAGGGCGTTCAGCAGAGATCTGACGACGACAGCTACATCTTCGGCTGAGACAATGACTTCGACAATACCCCGTATGGCAAGTGCTGGCCACAAGATTTCTACAACGCGGGCGTCTGCAAACAGTATCGACAACTGTGTCTGCCTGGGCGATATGTGCGGTAGCATGTGATGAGCGGCGTCTGTCGCCATAAGCAGGACTATGCGTCAGCTCAGCATGGCAATCATTGCTGACATGTCTTTGCCCAGTTTGCCCACACGGGCTTCCATCATGCGAGCAGTGAATTGCGCATTCTGAGCTGCTACAATGCTGCGCGCACATCTGTGCCACACATCCGCTATCTGCAGCATCAGCACACGACGCGTGAGAACAGCAGGGACGCTGTTGAGCATCAGGGGCAGAGCCCCGGTTGAGACGATCCAAAATGTCCAGAAGCACCTGCTGCATTTGTGCCTGGTGCTGCACCAATTGGCTAATGAGCTGCGGGAGCATTGCCCAATCTGGCACAGCTTCCGAAGTCAACACTGTAGAGCCCGCAGCACCAGCAAGGCCTACAGGATGAGGAGGGTTGTTTTCCCGCGCGACGTCCGCAGGCCTCATGCCTGCTTGCTGCACAGATGCAACACGCGGGGGTTCTGAGTTTTGGGGGCCTACATCGTTCTCTTCAACTACCGGCCCTGTGGAGATTGTTTGGTCAGAACCAGAATGCTCTATCAAAGGCAGCCCGGCACTTTCCAAAACAGGTGGCGCGATGAAAGGGGCACCCACGGCACGCTGCGGAACTTGGTCCAAAGAATCGAAAGTCCAATCCTGAAACAAAGGCAACACGATCTCACGAGTGGCCTGCTCATCTCCATGGAAATAAGCAGTCATCTGACTGACATGGTAGAGAACTCCGCATCTTACACGCGGATTTCCTCTTCGGGCACCAGCGGTGGGATCAAAGATGCGGAGCCACACGCCCCAGGACGTGGAACCTTCAACTCTTAGTGATGGCCAACCGATTTGACAAAATCGGTTCTGATCAATGAGGGTTCGCACTCGCTGGACAAACTCATCACGCGGAAGGCATAAGTACCGTGTAAAACGCGTCAACTGTGGAGCAGGGTGATCGTTTGAACTTGGAGCCGTTGGGACATTTGTCTGCTCATTGCCATCAGCATTTGGCGCATTCTCAGCAGAGTTGCCCGGCATTTCCGGTGAAAAGCATGAAGCGCATGATGCAAAGCGACACCCTCGAGCACACCGAAAAAACGCAGCACCTCGCGAAATTCTGTTAGCGCAAACTCCACAACGACGCAGCTGCCCAAACCTAGCAGCGAACTGCCGCACACAAGCATGCTCATGCAAGGCTTCATTTCGCACTGTTTCGCCAGCATTCGTCTCAACAGGCTGCGAGGAATCCGAAGCGTGCACCCCAGCAGGGGGCTCAGACGAAGTCCTTAGTCTAGCGGCGACGGCCAAGGCATGGCGTTCTTCCTCAACACTCCGACGCGCCCCTGGCCCGGACAACGGAACAACATCATTGATCAAGGGAGGTTCTTCCACAACAGCTTCAACCAAGGACGGCAGCGACTCTGGCCAACTTCCCGTGTTACGGAACTGCGTAACCGCTGATTCTAAGTCAGATGCCACGCGCAAACCACCAAACATTTGCAACAACAAATCCTGCAACTGATTAGGCACATGTCCATCGCCGCGCAGTGTTCCAGGCAGTGCTGTACTCAAGTCGACACGCGACCCAGGGTCACGACTTGCAAGTTCATTGAAATGTTGCACTGCAGCGGCGTCTCCCGTCTGACTAAACCACTGCACCATGGAGGCATCATGTTGACAAGATATCTGCAACAGCTCCGCATATGCTTGGGAAAGGAAGGACACATCCACTGTTTGTGCTGCTAGACGCGCACTCACTACAGCAAACCACGGCACAGCAACTGTCCAAGCTCGAGTTGCATTTGGCTGCAGCATGCCAGCAGCCATCAGTAACAGCGGACAATACAAGAACGAGTTTGTTGTCTCACGATTGGTGTTTGTAGAGAAAAAAGGCAGCCGGTTATCGAGTTGGGGTGAGGGCTTGGGGGGTTAGGGTTTAGGGTTTAGGGTTTAGGGGGTTTAGGGGATTTAGGGGATGTAGGGGTTGAGGGGCTTTGGGGTTTAGGGGCTTAGGGGCTTAGGGGTTTGGGGGTTTGGGGGTTCAGGGGTTTAGGTGTTCGGGGTTTAGGATTCACAGGCTTTAGTTGTGGGAGTCCAGGGCTTATAAGGTTTGGGATTCATGGTGTTTGTGTAGGGGTCGGAGTGTAAGGTCTAGGGTTTGCGGGGCTTACATCTTCAAGATTTCAACTGAACCCTGTAAATTCTTTTCTAACCCTAAACCCTAAACCCTAAACCCTAGGCCCTAAACCCTATCCCTAGACGCACCCAAAGCTCCCGAGCTCCCAGGCGCCAGGTGCAGCCAGCGCTGTGGCGACGCAGCCGCGGGCGGGACCTCCCATGGGTTCTGAACGGTCTGGGGTTCAGGGTTTAGGGTTTAGGGTTTAGGGTTTGGGGTTTAGGGTTTCGGAGTTTTAGGTTTTAGGGGTCCGCCGACCCTGGCGGCGAGGTTTCCACCTCCCTTCTTCCCTCCACAAAGGTAGGGCTTCAAGGACCATGGGAGCTGGGTGAGCATTGGGACTTTCCTGAACCCCCCCCCCTGACACGCTTCTAAACCTCCTTTAAACCTCTTCACCCTTTCAAGGGCCACTTCCCGGACCTACCCTCCCCCCAAAGTTCTTGAGCCCCAAGCCCACCCCCCAGGCTGCGGAGCTCCAGGGCACTGAAGGGGAGGCTTACGTCTAAACCCTGAACCCTAAACCCTAAAAAAAACTCACCCCAAAATCAGACTCCTAGTGCCTCAGGGCTCATAATCTAGTTTTCTCGAGTTCGGGCGGATGTCCCGGTTTATCCCACCGGGGTAAACCCTACCAGTGTTCGCAAGAGTGGTCCGGCCTTTATTTTGGGTCCCCTGTAAGCTTTTAACCCTAAACCCTAAACCCTAGAAACAAGGGTTAGAGATCATACTGAGGGAGCATGGTTCCAACCTTAGATGGATGATGTCATTAAGAGGGGGCAAGATGCATTCGAATATCTTCATGTAAAATCCTTGCTCTAGGCTTTTAAGGTTTTGGGGCTTGGGTGTTTGTAGGGTTTAGGAATGCAGGCTTGGGGTTACGGTAGGACTTAGGGCTTTGTGTCGTGGGTGTTTTAGGTCAGGGTTTGGGTTTGGAAGTCTTGGCTTGATGCTTGCTTTGCGAACCCTGAACTCTGAACCCAGGATGAACCCCAAACCCGAAACACAGACCAAACCTTCAAACACCAAACAAAAACAAGCCCCAAACCCCGAACATCAAACCCTAAATCCTAAACTCTACACCCCCAAACCCTGAAACCAAACCCAAAACCCAAGACCCTAGACCCTAAACCCTAAACTCTAAACCCTAGCCCTAAACCCCAAACCCCAGGTTCCCTAATACTCCACTGCTCCCTAAGGTTCCCTAAGGCTCCCTAAGCTTCCCTAAGGTTCCCTAGGCACCTACACCCGACACCCTAAACCCTACACCCCTAAACCCTAAACCCCAAACCCTAAGTTTACCCTCCCTTAAGGACCCTAGTAAGGCCAGGAGGCCAACACTCTGGTACCAAACCCTAAACCCTAAACCCCCAAAAAAACCAAAACCCTAAACCCTAAACCCCCACCACCCCACCCCCCCCCCCCCCCCGCCCCCTTCCCTTAAGGACCCTATAATACACGCTGCATTGGCACCTCCATGGCATGCCGGAATCCCGCTAGCTCCAAAGGGGCGGCTTTCCGAAGGTTTAGGGTTTAGGGTTTAAGGTTTAAGGGTTTAGGGCTGAGGGCTGAGGGCTTCGGGTTTCGGGTTCAGGGCTTGTGGGCTTGCAGGGTAATTGTTGTTGTTTTGGGGAAGGTTTTGGGGTTTGGGGTTTATAGGGTCTTATACAAACCCTAAGCCACCCTAAGGCTCGAAACCCCAAGCCTGAAACTACAGGGTACAGGGTGTTTTGGGGGGCCGTTCTCGATAGAAATGCTCGGTGAGCCAAGAAGCCGGCATAAGTCGGAATGAAGCAATTCCGCCTAAACCCTACCCAAAGAGCCCCATACCCCTGAATGTATGTACCTTAAACTACGTTGGGCTCCTTAACTGTGATTTATGATTTAAGGCATCTTCATTATTCAAGGAGTATCGGGCTCTTTGGGCAAAACCCCAAAACCCTAAAGCCCATAGGCCCTAAACCGAACAGCCAAAACCTTATAAACCCAGACCCTAAACCTTACGGAAAGCCATGGTGACCCCGCAACCACAGTATTATAACTTTCGGGTTTTAGGTTTAGGGTTTTGGGGGTTTGGTTGCTGTAGCAGGGAACAGTGAACCAAAAAGGGGTGCAAAAGGGTACCATTGGGCTATCAAGAGCCCTAGCGGTTCAAGACCCGCGGTTTAGGGTCTAGGGTTTTTGCCCTCAAACAGACTAAGGGTTAAACCCCGCGCAGCAACCATACTATTTTAATAGGGGCACCCCTATTTTGTGGTTGGTTACTTTGTAGGGGAACCTTGTTTTTGAGCGCCCTGGCTGCCCCAACAAAACGGCCCCTGGTCTCCACAGCTCAGCAGACGGGGGTCAGGGCCTGGGGTCTCCAGGGGCGCTCCCAGGGGGCCTCAAATGTGCGCGGACAGTGTTGGGGTTTAGGGTAAACAGTGACAACTGCTGACTCGGCCTGTGCCTGCCTGGAGGGTAAGCCAGCCTGGAGGCCAGCTCGGTCGCCCGCCTGGGGCTCCCTCGCAGTCACTGAGCGCTCGACCAGCGCCCGCCTACCCCAAAAAACAAGAGAGTGGGGTGGCGGGCGGGTGAGCTTGCAGGGATGGATTGGGTTGGGAACCCCCCCCCCCCGGTTGATCTGATGGTGCAAATGCCTGGGTTCTGGATTCGGGCTTTGGGTCTCAAGTTTTGGGTTTTGGGCGAAGACCCCGCAGACAGAGCGCGAACAGCTTTTGATCGAATTGGCAGTTGGTACAGAGAAGCTGTCCTTCTCACTACGCCGAGGCGTAAGACGTAAGTCCACTACCCCAAAGGGTCCATGTACCCATGTAGTACATACTTGGGCCTTAATATGCAGTACTTTTAAAATTTAGTGCTCAAATGTGTACTGTATGGGTACATGGACAATGTCCCAAACCAAGTTTACTACAAACCCTCGTGTCTTTCATGCCCTTGTGCATATATTGCGTAAGGCTTTAATATGAAGTTGGCAGAGACACGTGGGCCTCGCTCTCAGGGCCCTACACCAAAAAAACTCGAAGCCCCATGTACAGGGTTTAGGGTTCTAGAAACCCTAAACCATGAACACTCTAAACCCTAAACCCTAATTAAAACCTAAACCCTAAATCCTAAACCCTAAACCTGAGCTCTAGAAACCCTTGAGCATGAGGCGGCGGGAGCTGCCAGCCGACGCGCGGTGCGTCGCCCGCGCGGAGGATGTTCCAGGCAGCGCGAGGCACCAAACCTGCAAGGTGGAGGAGTTTGGGGGTTAGGGTTTAAGGGAGGGACTTAGTGCAAAGGGGTTTAAGGTGGAGCTCGGAGGTCCATGGGTAGTTACAAGTAGGGTTAAAAGTATGGCAACTAAGCTTGAACCTCACTTCGGGTGCGCTTATAGCTCTATACTTATATAGCTACCCATGGCCCTCCAAGAGGACTGTTCAGGTTCAGAGAGCCTCCAGCACAGCCATCTTGACCATGCGCTGGTTGCACTCACGGACCTGGCGCGCGGAGGGGAAAAAGTGCGAGCCGTCTAGAAAACCAACCCCAAACCCTACACTGCCTTAAACTGCCTTACACTGCCTTAAACTGCCTTAAACTGCCTTAAACTGCCTTAAACTGCCTTAAACCCTAAACCCTAAGCCCCAGACCCAAAACCTCGATTGGGAGATTCATGGGGCTGTCAGGCCAAAGACTTCTCTTCGGGCCTGAAGATCAGATGCTTCCGAGCTGTGGCTTCCTATTAGGGTTTAGGGTTTCGGGTTTAGGGACCCTAGGAAAATAGAATTCTAGCTGTTTCTTCGGGATTATAATACCCTAAAAATCTGAACAAAAAATATCCCCAAGTATCTCCAAGCTTCGAACTGGCGCATGCAAGGAGGTGTCGCATGCAAGGGTGTAGGGGTGACTACTGGGAGGTTCGTGGGTAGCTATAAGGCAGGGCCATAAGTGCCTCAAGTAAGGGAAAAAGCACAGTGGCCCCACTGAAATAACCCTACTTACAACTACTGTACCTCATGCACCTCCAAGTAAGTATGTTATTTGGGGTATTTAGGGCATTCCTATTTTTGGTTAAGGGTATTCAGGGTTTAGGGTTTATATATTCAGGGTTCAGGGTATATATATAGGGCTTAGGCCTATTTCGGGCTTCGGGCCCTCAGTAGAGATGAACGCAAAGTTCCCTTAATGACCCTGAGCCCTTTCCGATGGTGATTTTGCAGCCCCACCTGGGTGGAACCCTCCACAAGCTACAGTGTTTAGTATTCCCTACTTTGCTGACAGGGATAACCCTAAACCCTAAACCCTAAACCCTAAGATTTCAAGAGGGAGCCCTTAGAATTCCCGGGTGTTTGGTTCACCTTTTGGTAGCGCTTCGGACCTGGGAGTTGAGGCAAACAGGGAGCCCTAAACCCGAAACCTTCTAAACCCCACACCTTTCAAACCCTAAACCCCTAAACCCCTAAACCCCTAAACCCCAAACCCTAAACCCCTAAACCCTAAACCCTAGACCCTAGCCCTAAACCCTAAACCCCCAAAAAGGGTACCACAAAGTGGGAACTGAGGCCCGGGCGGCTTCGGTTGTCCTGCGAGTCTCGGCTCACAGTGTCACCAGTCTGATTTGGGTTTAGGGCTCAGGGCTCAGGGCTTAGGGTTTAGGGCTGAGGGTTTAAGGCTTAGGAATTAGGGTTTGGGGTTTAGGGTTCTAAGGGTTCAGGTTTTAGGGAAGCCGATGAAAGACATCTCAAGGCTCGGCCGCCCTGACCGTGGGGTTTAGGGAGTTTAGGGTTTAGGGTTTAGGGTTTAGGGTTTAGGGTTTAGGGTTTAGGGTTTAGGGCCCGCTCGCTCAAGTCTCCTGTCTATGAATCCGTCTTGCTCCGCCATCGTTGCTGCTTTCGAAGCACTCCTTGAACCCTGAACCCTGAGCTGCTAAGCTTAGAAACCTTGGCTGACTTCTGAACCTCTCCTAAAAGTTCAACTTTTAGGCTCCTTATTGTAGTTTCTACAAAAACCCGAAAGGTTAAGGCCTAAGAGCCAGTCAGAAGAAAGCCAAGTAGCTACTTTCCCACCACAACCAGAAATCATGCAAGCATGCACCATGAACGGTTAAAGCCTTTTAACATCCCAAAGGACCAAAAACCTGACAAAAGGGCATTGGGTATCAAGGAAGAAGGTAACTTCCTAAGCTGACAAACTCTAGACTTGCACAGGCACCAAGCATTCGCCAGCCCAATGCAACAAGTGTCAAGTCGAGCGCTGGCATCCTGCCACCACATTCGCCGCACAAATCAACCCCCCGCAACCCTAAACCCTAAACCCTAAACCCTAAACCCTAAACCTTTAGGCAAAACACGGCTGGTTGCGAAGTTTGCGGCACGCATGCAGCACCAACACTAGAGGACTCAACACTTTGGCACGGAGCTGCGGGGTCATGGTTTAGGGCTTAGGGTTTCGAAAAGTCGTGCCCCCCCCCCCCGCCCCGCCCGGGTCCGCCAAAGCTGCGCCAGCCGCCTCCTTTGCGCCTCGCAAAGCCTGCAGGAAAATGAAAGGGCTTGGGGCTAAGAGTTTCAACCCATTAAGCCCTCAACCCCTAAACCCTAAACCCTAAACCCTAACCCTAAACCCTAAACCCTAAACCCTAAACTCCTTCCTTTGGGGTCGATACGGTTTGGGGAGCTTGCCGGGGTTCCGTGCCTAGGGCTGATGAGGCTCAGAGTCGATCAGTGTTCTGCTGCATGGTTTCTGGGTGGCTGAGGGAGGTCGGGTTTGGGCCCCTAAACCCTCAACCCTAAACCCTAAACCCTAAACCCTAAACCAAGCATGTAAACTTCAGGTCCAGGGCGTAGGGGTTCTGCATCCACGAATCCCAACAATCCCCCTGCGGCGCGCCTACAGACAGACTCCTTCCTCTGAAAGGAGACCCCCAACCCAAAAGACCCCTAAGCCCTGAACTTCTTACCCTCAACCCTAGCCCCTTAGCCCTAAACCGTAAACCCCAAACCTAAAGCCCCCTAAGCACTCTTAAGCACCTAAACCCTGAACATTGAACCTGATAAGCCACTAAACCCTGACGCCCTTAAGCCCTAAAGCCCCTGAAGCCCCCCCCCCCCCCCACACCCCAAGCCCCTCAAGCCCCTCAAGCCCCTCAAGCCCCTCAAGCCCCTCAAGCCCCTCAAGCCCCTCAAGCCCCTCAAGCCCCTCAGGCCCCTCAAGCCCCTGAAGCCCCTCAAGGCCCTCAAGCCCTTGAGCCCTAAACCCTAAACCCTAAACCCTAAGCCCTAAGCCCTAAGCTCTAAGCCCTAAGCCCTAAGCCCTAAGCCCTAAACCCTAAACCCTAAACCCTAAACCCGTCCCTGGAGCCTCGCATCCCCCAAACCGTTAGCAGAGTTGGCACCTGCTCGCTTCGTGCGCTTTCTGTTGGAGGCCGGACCTTACACCGCAAAGCCAGGTTTAGGGTTTAGGGTTTAGGCTTTAGGGTGTAGGGTTTAGAGTTTAGGGTTTAGGGTTTAGGAGCCCGTACTTGAAACCGTAAACCTATCTCCCTACACCCTAATCCCCTACTCCCTTAAACCCTGAAGCCCTTAAACCCTGTATTCCCTTAGAAGGATCTTATGGTCCAAGGCAATGACATGAAACCCTGAACCCGAAACCCATCTCCACTACACCCCCCCAACCTCTCAACCCTGTTGTACCTTTGATAAAAGTGCCAAGACCCTCATTTTCACCCTCTTGAGCATGCCTACCATCCGAACTCCTAACAAACACCCCTTGCAAACTCCAAGCCTTAAAGACAGCTAAGCTAAGCCTACGAAGCCCCAAACCCGAAATGAACCGCAGCTAAACCCTGAATCCTAGTGAAGCCTAAGCCGCCGAATGCTCTTTATAAGAACATGAAGGTTGAGGGTTTAGAATATACATTCGTAATTAGTAAGAATAACAAGAATAGGAACAACTATAAGAACAATGAACGTGCGGGCTTCTAGGCTGAAGCACACAGAAGCGTAGGCCAAGTAGACCTGCAGCAAAGGCAACCGGAAAAGAATTCAAGACACCCGCACGATGACCAACGCCTGGCCCCCCACCCCCCCGAAAGCCAAGAGACCTTAAACCCACATACTGCAGAGGGGCATAAACTAAGAATGAAAGAGTACGGTTTTGGGTTATTCTAGTATACTCGTAATTTATATACAGGGTTTAGGGTCTAGGGACAAGGACCCTAAACCCTAAACCCTAAACCCTAAACCCTATAGACCCTAAACCCTAAACCCCTAAACCCTAAACCCCTTTTTTGCCAAATTGCACCAACTGCGGACAAAGGCGCGCCCACCAGGCCCACAAGGCTCGCCGCGCGCGGCCTGCCGATGCGCGGCGGCGTCCGGCAGCAAAGGCGCCACCTTGGAGGAAGGGTCTGTTTAGGGTTTAGGGTTTCGGGTTTAGGGTTTAGGATTTAGGTGCATGTACCCATATAGTACATACTTGGGCGTCAACGGGGTTCCTATACAGTAGCTTCAGAGCCCAAGTATGTACTACATGGGTACATGGAAATTTTAGGGACTGAATCATATTAAATGTTATTAGTATCTTTATTCGGAAAGTAGTAGCCTGTACGAGTGTGTCGTAAGAAAGGGAGGTCGCCCCTGCTCACAGCTCCAAACTATGGAGTATCTGTACCGTGTCTTCTGAAAAAAGTCCAGGTTCACTGTCCCTAAGGGTCCATGTACCCACATAATATACATGTCGGCCCTAAAGCTACTGCATAGGAACCCCGTTAAGGCCCAAGTATATACTACATGGGTACATGCACCCTCTGGGTACCGGTGCGACCCTAAACCCTTAACCCTAAACCCTAGACCCTAGACCCTAGACCCTAAACCCTAAACCCTAAACCCTAAACCCATATAGTTACATGCACCCTGTGGGTTTTCAACAGTCCGGCTGCGGCCGGGGTGCGCTTACCAGCACCTCTGGCGGCTCGGTCGCGCCAACCTCGTGAGCACGAAAGCGAAAAGGCAGGGAGGACCACTGCTTAGGGGGCTTGGAGGGTTTAGGGTTTAGGGTTTAGGGTTGAGGGTTGAGGGTTTAGGGTTCAGGGTTTAGGGTTGAGGGTTGAGGGTTGAGGGTTGAGGGTTGAGGGTACAGGAGCCCTGAACCTCAAACCCAAAGAACTTGACGAGGAACCATGGGGCTGGCAAAGACTTGTAAAGGCACCTTCTTCTACGCTCCGTTCTTGGGGTCCTTCTCTGTACCACAGACCCTTATAGAGTTGAGCCTAACCCTAAACCCCCAAACCCTAAGCAGATATCAGCAGCTTTAGAGGTTACAGCAGGGACCTCAGGAATGGCCTCCTGCATCTGCATCCTGAAAAACCGATCCCCTCTAACTCCGTACTCAGGCCACCACTATGACATTCAAAACTTTCAGAGTGCCGAGAGTGCACTTTTTGCTCTTTGAAGGTTCCTAAACCCTAAACCCCAAACCCTGACCCCTAAACCCTAAACCCCAGACCGTAAACCCCACGGTCAGGGACCCAATACTAACTGTACATTCTTATAACCCAATTTAACCATATTAGGGTTTGGGGTTTAGGGTTTAGGGTTATTATCCCCATACTAACTGTACGTATAACCATATTGTGGCACTTAAGGGGCTCATAAGTGGGGTATCAGTGCAGTTACTAGTTGGTTAATTAGTACCATGAACCTCCAAGAAGACATTGAGGTCAGCTTCCAGACGCTGAAGCGTGCGCCGCTTCCCCGAAAAACCGAAGCCCACAACACCGCGCGCTGCTCACCTTTAGGGTTTAGGGTTTAGGGTTTGGGGTTTAGGGTTTAGGGTTTAGGGTTAGGGTTTCGGGTTTCGGGTTTCGGGTTTCGGGTTTCGGGTTTCGGGTTTCGGGTTTCGGGTTTCGGGTTTCGGGTTTCGGGTTTCGGGTTTCGGGTTTCGGGTTTCGGGTTTAGGTTTGGGGGTTTTAGGGCTTAGGCTTTTGGAGTGCTGGCTCTAGCAGAGGCAGACGCGATTGCCGCATAGACCTAAACCCTAAACCCTAAACCCTAAACCCTAAACCCTAAACCCTAAACCCTAAACCCTGCAACCCTCTAACCCGACAAACCCTGTAACCTAAAACCCTAATCCCCCAACTCTACAATCCTAAGCCCACCCAAACCCTAAACCCTAGAACCCTAAATCCCAAACCCTACACCCTAAACCCGAAACCCCAGCGGTGGTTGCACAATCTCGGCCGCGGACGTAGCAGCACCGTCCCTCAGTCAGCTTCTTCGGGTTTGTTTAACCCTAAGCCTGAAGCCCTAAGCCCGACGCCCTAAGCCCGAAGCCCTACGCCTAAAGCCCAAACCCCTAAATCCCTAAGCCGCAAACCCCAAACCCCAAACCCTAAACCCTAAGCCCTAAGCCCTGAACCCTGAACCCTCAGCCATAAGCCCTAAGCCCTAAACCCTAACCCGAGACCTAAACCCTCTAGGGTTTCGGGCTTGGGGTTTGGGATGTCCAGGGGCCTTAGCTCGGAAAAGCTCCCGCCTCTCCATTTTGAGGGCCCTTGTGGGGCTTTGGGACCCGGGGACTTCTTGCGAGTTCTTAAATTGGGAACATGTGGAAAGTAGGTTTTAGAGTTTAGGGTTTCTGGCAATGATGCATGAGTCCTGCGGACGCACGACAGAGTCAGAAAATGCCGTGGCGCCGGGCGAGATGTTTCCTCCGTCGCCTTCTCCACTTGCAGTTCAACCGCTATGCTGGGGGTCTTGCCAGACAGCGCTCGGCGTATGCGGTGCGACTTGAGTAGCCCCTGTGCTTGCTCGTCGGTGATGTCCTGCCTGGCGCCCAGCGCCAGGGCATCGCCCTTCTTGCTGCCCGGCTCCCAGAGGAAGGTGAAGAGCATGGCAGGGTTTAGGGTTTAGGGTTTAGGGTTTAGGGTTTAGGGTTTAGGGTCTAGGGTCTAGGGTCTGGGGTCTAGGGTCTAGGGTTTAGAGTTTAGGGCTTAAAGGTCGCAAACCTGAATCCGACTGAAGGCTTTCGTGGAATGAGGACAGCCATCCATGGTTCGAAGGCCCTTGGCTCTCAGAAGGAAAGAGAAAAACCCTACTTTGGAGTAGACCCCAAACAGAAGTTGAGACAAGAATCCCTATGTTGCCCTTCTAAGGAATAATGTTGTTCGTACTTTTGGGTGGTTCGTAAGCAAATAGTAGCTTATACCTACTTTGGAGTAGACCCTGGAAAGAAAGCATATACTTTTCAGGTATATGTAGCAATAATAGGAACCCAAACCCAAAACAGTATTCAAGTATACTACTCCAAAACCCAGAAAGGGCCCCGACTGACCAGCATCACGACACTGCGGCCACTGTGCACAGATATCAAAACAGTCCTCGCCTCAAGTCCGAAGCCACCCGCCAAATCGCAATGGCATGCTAGTTGAGTCCGGATGCCGAATTTCAAAATTCCTAACATTGAACCCCCTGACACCCAAGCGGGGACGCTTCCTAAGTAAGATCCTCTTAAACCCAATAAACGGCCCTTCCAAACTAGACCCTCCCAAGCCCGATAAGGAACCCCAAGCCCTAAAGCCTAAACCATCAAACCCTAAACCCCAAACCCTAAGTCCTAAGCCCGCAACCCTAAACCCTAAACCCTAAACCCTAAATCCTAAACCCTAAACCAAAAACCCAAACCAAATGATCCAAGGCCTGGGCCCAAGTTGCTTCGCGTGCTGGCACTGAGCAGGCGCAGGCTCAGCAGCTGCAGGCAGAGGGCTTAGGGCTTGTGGGGGGGCTTGGTTTAGGAACCCTAAGCCCTAAACCCTAAAGGGTTTTAGGGCTTAAGGGTTTGGGGTTTAGGGGCTTGGGGGTTTCAGGGCTTAGGGCGTGGGTTTTGGGGCTTAGGGTTTGGGGGTTTCGGACCTCTTCCAGGGCTTGAAGAGGTCCCCATTTTAGCACAGGTGAGGACATGCTAGGACCATCTGTGAGGCCTGAGACCTCTGAAACCTCTCACTCTCATTATAGGGTTCTTCCGGGAGGGTTCAAGGGGTATGTAACCCAAGGTGTCCCTAATGCTCTCCACTACTCCCTAAGTTCCCGAGGTCCATGAACTCCCTCCCGGAAGGACCCTGTAAACACCTGAAACCTCACACTCTCAAAGCCGAAGCCTAGGGTTTAGGGTTTAGGGTTTAGCGTTTAGGGTTTAGGTTTAGGGCCAAGTTTAGGGCTTAGGGCTTAGGGTTTAGGGTTTACAGCCCTACCTCCGAAGCCCTGCAACCGCTCAGGGCACCAAAGACACGAAAAAGCAAACCCCCCCAAATACTCCTACAGCCCCATAACACCCGCCCCCAAACAAGAAGAAAAAAAACTGAATCACGGCACCCCTCGTCGGGGTTTCGTGACTGGATAATGAAACCTTGAACCAAAAAACGGGAAAGGGCACCACTGGGCTATCAAGACTCTCTAAACCCCAAAACCTAAACCGCCTAAACCCTACACCCTAAACCCTACACCCCAAATCCTAAACCCTAAACCCTAAACCCTAAACCCTAAACCTTAAACCCTAAACCCCAAACCCTAAGCCCTAAACCCACACTGGGCTACCCAAGACTCTCCAACAAAGCAGAGGGACCTCGGTGGAGGCCTTGGCGCGCTCGGCGAGCCTGGGCGGCAGAAAACCCCACAGTCTCAAGGGTTTAAGGTTTAGGGTTTAGGGTTTGGGGTTTAGGGTTTGGGGTTTAGGGTGTGAGGTTTTTGGGTGCCGGGCTGAGGTGGAAAGAAAGGAGTGGCGTCTTGGGTTTCATGGGGTTTACCAGGGAACCAACCCCCTCATAAGAGCTTAGGGTTTTTAGGTTTTGGGGTTTAGGGTGTCAGGGTTTACGGGTTGATAGAGAGTAGTGGCACTACTGGGCACCCTCCTTGTGCAGTCGATGACGACGTCTCCAAATTATGGCTCCAAATTCAACACGGGGACCACCCTAAACCCTAAACCCTAAAGCGTGGGTCTCAGGTTGGGAGCTTCAGGTGCAGGGTCTATAGTAGAAGCCAAAAAATTGGAAACTCAATAGCTTCAATCCCTAAGAGTAAAGCATAGGGAATCCCGGCACTATTTGTCCTTAAAAAGGTTTCCAACTTTTTGGGGATTAACTGTAGGGCTTGGGGAGTTTAGGGCCTTCGGGTTCCGGATACGTACAAGTGCGAGATTGCAACCTGCCTTCTGGCTGCTGCCAACTATGGCACCCTAAACCCTTGGATCAGACCCTCTGATCAAACCCTTAGCTCCAGGGATCTCGTATGGTCTCATGCGCTCGCCTGAACACATCGTTCTGCCCCCGGCACTGGGGCAGGTCTTTTTTGGGGATCCTTCTCAACAAGGGATTCCCACCCGCGCGGTTCCCTGAACAAAAGCTCCGAGAACCCAGGAACTCCTCTCAACTCTGTCCCCTTGCACCAATGCCGACTTCTGGCTATGAGAGGCCGTCGACTCATTCCACAATGCTAGCGCCCCTATAATTACACTACTTCATCATGACATGACCAACCGTTCGTAGAACTGCCCCTGTGAAAGCCATGACTTTTCATGGTCCCCTGCAAATAAAGACTAACGAACAGAAAAGCAGGAGAAACTCTAGACCCTCAGAAACAACGACGTCTGGAGCCGGAACCCTAAACCTAAACCCCCCCCCCGGCCCCAACAAAACCCTACACCCTAGACCCTGAAGCCGAAGCCTGAAGCCAAAACCCTAAACCCTAAACCCTAAACCCTAAACCCTAAACCCCAAACCCTAAACCCTAAACCCCAACCCCCCCCCCTCCCCACCCCTCAAGAACAAGCACCTGGACGATGCATCCGCCGCCGATCGAAGCGCCAGTCGCTCCGAGCTGTGACGGGCCCTCAGATCTTTACACTTTGGGGTTTGGGGTTTGGGGTTCAGGGTTTAGGGTTTAGGGTTTAGGGTTTAGGGTTAGGGTTTAGGGTTTGTGTTTGTGCTTTTGTTTGTGTGTGTGGCGCGATTAGGGTTTAGATTTCAGGGTGTGCAGCCGTGCGCAGAACCCCTCACAGTCGGTGCAACACGAGAAAAAACTCCGCCCTGAAAGCCCCCAAACCCAGACCTTTAGACGTTGCAATGTACCTGAAAAATCCAACCCTAAACCCTCAACCCTAAACCCTTAAACCTGTAAGCCCCAAAACCCCAAAAGCCCTCTCTCCCCAAGCCACACCTCAAGCCGCGAGCTCCTAAATCCAAAACGACCCCTCCGCTCCACAGCAATCCTACAAGTCCCGAAAGTCCTAAAGAGGAACGTGTCTGAAAAGAATTGTGTGGAGTATGTTGCCGCATTTAGTAGGGTAAGGGGCTACTCTTACTTGGTACACCCCTAAACCCTAAACCCTAAACCCTAAACCCTAAACCCTAAACCCTAAACCCTACACCCTAAACCCTGAAGGCATGGCAAACGAGTCTCTTGGCACACTTGTCGGCCTCTTCACGCCAGAGTCCTCAGGAGAACTAGGATGGCCCATAAAAACCCTCTGAAAAATATTCCTGAAACGTGATCCTCTTAAACCCAATAAGGGAAAAAGGAAATGTCCCAAGAGCCTACCTAGAGAAAGTGGTAATGTTGAATCGGCACAAGTTCCCAAGTACCCAGCTTAACACTTAACAAGTACCGGGTTTGTTTGGCGCTTAGAAGCGCTTGGGCTTGTGGCTTGAGATTGTGGGTACGGGATGCTAGTTCTGGCACTCAGCTGCTTATCAGCTATGGCGACTGCTAGGTCTAAACCCTACAACCCTGAACCTTAATGGCAAGCAACATCACCTCTCACGGCAGTCCAAAAAGCGGAGGCTGATCCCTACTACCGTTCGCGAACTTTCACTGCGCCTGAATTCGTTCCCAAACTTCCACAACCTGAAAACAAGACGACCGGGGTTTGGCTGCAGGATTTAGGCTGTTCCTATCGTGGAGCAAGAAACGCCATAGGGTTTAGGGCTTAGGTTTTAGGGTTTACCTGGGACCCTATTTTACCTACAGTTTAGTAGTAAGTACCCCCTACTCAGTAGGCATAACCCTGAAAACTGTAGATAAATAGGGTCCTAGGTAACCCTAAACCCTAAAACCTAAACCCTAAAGGGTTTAAGGCTTCAGGGGCTCTGGGGCTCTAAGTTCCATAGCCCCGGGAGTCGCTATCCTCACGCCCTCTGCCAAGGGGCGCAAAAAATGGCCCAGAAGTTGTTCCTCGCGCAACGTTTAGGGTTTAGGGTTTAGGGTTTAGGGTTTAGGGTTTAGGGTTTAGGACCCTATGCCCCAAGCCCAAAACACCCTGCCTGGCTCCCAGGAGCCCGCAGGCTACAAGAAATTCGCTCCCTCGAAATGTGACAGCCAACCCCAAACCCTGGGCCCCCGGCCTCACACTGCTCCCTTGTACTACTATGTTGTTCATAGAACCTCGAAAAATAGAGGATAGTAATCCCTGTCTTACCCTTATAATCCTTATAAGGAGGAAGCCTCTTTCTTCTAGAAGTTCCTGAGGCAAATAGTGTAGAGTTTTGGGGGCGGTTCTTAAGCAAACTAAACCCTAAACCCTAAGCCCTAAACCCAATAAACCCAATAAACCCTAAACCCTAAACCCTAAAATAGGGGCACGCAAGCATGATAGCACTGTGGCTCGCACCTGCGAGGCATCGCGCCAGGCGCTGAGCAAAGCGTGAGGGACCGGTCCTGTGCTGGGCAGGCTGTTCAGGGTTTAGGGTTTAGGGTTTAGGCGGTTTAGGGTTAGGGTTTAGGGTTTAGGGTTTAGGGTTTAGGGTACAGGGTGTAGGGTTTAGGGTTTAGGGCCTCGGGATCCAGGGTTCAGGGTGGTGGTGTGATGTGGCTCCTATGCCCGAACACGTTCCCAAAAAAAGGGACCCCTAATCTTGACCGTAGGATTCCCTATTTCGGAAACCCCCATGTGTATAAATCAGCAAATAGTGAAGTATGTGTGTGTGTGTAATGTGAACCTCAGGTCGTTAAACAAATCGAAACTATGTATGACTACAGTCTTGATGACCGCGCAGCCTTCGAGAACACCATATCAACTCGTCGTACGTAGTAAAACCGCCAGCGCTGTCCTACAAACTGCTTAAGAACCCTCCCGCAAAAAAAACTTCCTCATAATGGGAATACGGGGATTGTTATCTGATTGGTGGGTTCTTAAGCAAAGCGTATAGTGTCTCGAAATAAAGAACCCCCAAGAAATATCTTTCCTTAAAAGGGCAATACATGGATTCTTATCCTTTCTTTTTTGAGGGGTTCTTAAGCAAAGAGTGGTACTTTGAGACCCCCAAAAAATATGCTTCCTTCTTTTTTCTTTTGGTATTCTTGGGATTGTTATCATTTCTTGGGGGGTTCAGGGTTTAGGGTTTAGGGTTTAGGGTTAGAGTTGTGTCTCAAACGCCACAGGGCGAGCGTCGGAGACGCGATTGCGCCAAGTCCGCTTCCCAGGCGAGCTGCCTGCTGCACGCCCGACACTTTCTTAGGGTTTAGGGTTTAGGGTTTAGGGCTTAGGGCTTAGGGCTTAGGGCTTAGGGCTTAGGGCTTAGGGCTTAGGGCTTAGGGTTTAGGGGGGTTTGGGGTTTAGGGTTTAAGGTTACATGGTCAATTATACTTATGGGCCCTTACAAGGGGAAGCCTGGCTACCCCGTAGATAGCCTCTAGAACCTAAGGGCCCATGCTTTAGGGTTTAGGGTTTAGGGTTTAGGGTTCACCGTTAAAGGAGGTAAGGGGGACCCGATGAAGGGCCCATGAAACGGCCCTTAGACACTGGGAGGTTGCTAAAACATGTGCTCCCTTTTGGGGATTCCTAAGGATGATATGGCTTGGGGCTTTCAAGGTTTAGGGTTTAGGGTTTAAGGTTTTTTTGGGGCCTTAAGGTTGAAAAAGGTTCATAATTTAGAGAACTGCCCCCTCGAATGTTTCTGGAGCTCAAGAGGCACGACTTCGAGGAGGCTTCTTGCAGGCAGACACAACTCTGCACAGCAGAAGTGGGCACCCCAATCCGTAAAAGGATCTGGGGTTTAGAGTTCAGGGTTTGAGGGTGTCGAGTACATGTAGGATGTTGTCGGAATCTCAGATTCAGGTCTGCTGTGGGTCACGAGACGTGGCTTCACGTTGCAGGAACCTCCGAGTCCCAAACTTGGTGTACTGTCAGGCTTTAGCCTCCTTTTCAGCTTCAGGGAGCCCTAAACCCTGAACCCTAGGTGCTTTAGGCCTGCTTTTTTATGGCGACTTTGGGCTTAGGGAGGTTTTGGGGCATCTAGGGTAGGCAGGTCGCCTAGACAAGCGCTTGAGCCACAAAGCCCCCCCCCCCCCCCCCTACCATCCCTTGAAAGGATATGGGGGATACGACCTAAGTCCCTCATTCCAGATTGAGGCTTAGTAAGCCTGAAACTGTTCAGGTCACAAGCCCTGAAACTGTTGAGGATTCTTAGCGCGTCTTCGTCTTCAAAAAGGCGCCAGGAGGCCAGCGTGCTTCCGTTAAGAGACTATCTACAGCGCCTTTTTTTGCCTCTCCTCAGTCGCTGCAGTCAGGATTTAGGGTGGAAGGCCGAATCTTTTTGCGGCCGGCCTCGTTGGCATAGCTGCTGCACTTTTCGCCTAGGGAGCTTAGGGTTTAGGGTTTAGGGTCTAGGGTTTAGGGTTTAGGGTGTAGGGGCACGCAGTACATGCACCTAACAAGGTGGCCTTTCTGGAGACGGGGGAATCCAAATCCTACCCCGAAACCCTCTGAGCCCTCTAAAGCCTTAACCCAAAGGCTCACACCTTCAGTAGGCACTTGTAAGACGTTTACTGCATTTCGCTGCTCCTGACGCCAGAGTTCCAAGGGTGGACCTCATAGGCAGGGGCCCATTGAACGTAGCTCTATAAACATATCAGGAGTACAACCCTACACCCTAAACTACGACAAGGAGATGATCTTGCTGGCTGCTAGCTACGTAGGCTTCTGTACATCCCTGGGCTCGACTTCAGCCGAGTGCTTATTCCACTTTCAATGCGCACACGTGTAGCAGCCTCCTCTGGGGGTTTAAGCATTAGTGTGCGGGGCCTAGGGTCGACTGTTTACGTTGCTTGGTGCATTGCTAGCGCTCGAACAGGTCGAAGGTCGCACGTGAACGGCTAGAGAAGCATGTTTGGTCAGCAGTCAGCCGAAACCAAGATCCTAAACGAAATTGAACGGTGGGGCAGAGGGTGCAATGATGCCAGACTCTGTCAAAATTTAAACCCCAGCTAAACCCAAGGAGTTTCGAACACACGAAGAACCTGCAAGCCATTCAGCACATCTCAGCGGAAGATGATCTGCTACCCCCCGCCCCAGCCCCCCTCCACAACTCCAAGGGCACCCTAAATCCTAAACCCCAAACCTGAAACCCTAAACCCGAAACTCTAAACCCCCAAACCCTAAACCCTAAAGACGCTCTGAGAGCCTGGGAGGATACCCGAGGCTTGACAGACAATTGGCCTCACTGTGGGCCAACTGCCAGCAGCGCAGTGCCTCACGTACCGTGGCTCTCGCCAAGCCTGGCGGAGGACCCAGTCTTCGCACATAGATTTTAAGGTTCAGGGTTTAGGGTTCCCAGCCCCGCTCCCCGAGCCCTAACCCCCCCAAACCCCCCCCCCCCCCCCCCCCCCCCGAAACTCTAAAGCGCCTAAACCCCACGGCCCTCAAGCGCCAAAAGCCTGCACCCTAAACTCCCCTAACCCTAAACCCTGAACCCGAAACCCTAACCAGACGAGCGCTGGCAGACCTTCGCCCCAGGCAGCGGCTAGACGGCTGTGCCTTTGAGTGCAGAGCTGAGTATCCTAGGGTTTAGGGTGCCGACTCTATGCCCTGTGGGTACCCTTTTTCCTTCTTATTCCCTTTTTTCCTCGGTGGTTGTAGGGTTTAGGGTTTAGGGTTTAGCAGGTTTTTGGGCTTAAGGAGGCTCCAAGCTTAGGATTGAGGGTGGTGTTTGGGGGGTACAGTCTTGTGTAAGGCTTTCGGAAGTAGAGCTCAGGCTTTGGGATCTTATAGGCTTGGGTTTCAGGGTTTTGAAGTTTGAAGTTGCCAGGGAAGAGAATTTCGCACCCACGCACCCTAAACCCTAAACCCTAAACCCTAAACCCCAAACCCTACTTTGTCCGTTGTCCTCTTGCTACCCGCCGGGCCTTGGCGCTATTCGCCGGGCCCATGCGCGGAAAACGGCGCGCACGGGCGTGGCCAGGCCTTGGTGTGCAAGAAGACCATCATCTATAGGGTTTTAGGGCTTAGGGCTTAGGTTTTAGGCTTTTTTCAAAACAATGTAAGTACTGTGTCTTACACAGGGTTTGGGGATTTAGGGTTAGGTTTAGGGATTATGGGTTGAGGGGGTTGGGGTTTAGGAAAACAGGTTTCGGGTTTTAGGTCGGTTTCGGGTTTAGGTTCTAGGGCGGGTTAGGGGTTTGGGCTTAGGGCGTAGGGTCCAGAAGCCTCCTGGAAGTGAGATACAGAAGTGCGCTCGAAAGCCCTAAAGACGTCCCTATGCTACACTGCCTCCTGCCACCCTGAGACAAAGTCTGCACACCGTGCACCCGTGTTCATCTGCTCTCCCAAACCCTAAACTGTCGGCTTTTTTCATCCCGGCGGCTGGTTTAGGGTTTAAGGTTTAGGGCGTAGGCACGGGACTTGTGCAAAAGTTGGGACAGTGCAAACTCTTGGTGCAACCTGTTCTCCCAAGGCCATCGTGGAGGGCTGAGAGTTTAGGTGTTTTGGGGGTAGGGGCTTAGGGGCTGCGGAGATGAGGGGTTCAGACGTGAATAGGTGTCAAAAAGTTCAGGGCTTCGGGTGGGCCCTAAACCCTAAACCCTAAACCCCAAACCCCAAACACTAAACCCTACTGTTGAAACGGCCAAGCCTGAAAAGGGCCTGAACCAAGGACCCTAAACCCTAAACCCTAAACCCTAAGTTGAGAATCCTGGTGGTTGCAAGCCGGGGCACTCATCCACTTCAGGAGCAGCTGCTGCGGCATGGCCCGTTCAGGTTTGGCGGCCTCCCAGACATCCGACTAGGGTCCAGGGGTTAACGTTTAGGGTTAGGGGTTCAAGTTGAAAAAATTAGGGGTTGAGGCTTTAGGGTTTAGGGTTTGGGGTTTAGGGCTTGGGGTTTAGGGATTTGGTGCGATGGAAGGCTGTGGTCCGATTCCTTCTTAAAGGGCTGGGAGCCTACAATAGTCTACGATGGGTTTAGGGTTTAGGGTTTAGGGTTGTAGGGTTTAGGGATTAGGGTTTTTTTGGTTTAAGGTTTTAGAGGCACTTCTGCACCAGCCAGCCGTCTCTAAGCAGCAAGCCTCGTGGGTTCGGTTTGCGGTTTACTACACTGAACTTGGAACCCTTGCAGAACATATGTTTCGTTGTTTCGTAGAAATTTTCGTACCCAAAAACTAAACCCCTATCCCCAAGTCTCCCCAAGTAATCCCCAGTGGGCCTGAACAGGAGCGGGAGCTGGCGCCTGTATGTCCGCCTGCTGCGCGCAGGCCTGGATGTGTCCAGAAGGGGAGGAACGGCGGCCTAAACCATGAGGGCGCCTTGGATGCCTCAAGAACCCAAACCAATTTTTGTGTAGGCCACCCAAGAATCCTATAAAGGGTGTTACAATACAAGCCTACAAAAAAGAAGGGTTTGGGGTTCTTAAGGTACCCAATATATTTTTTATCGAGCATCATCTAGAGGCCGCGGCATAACACGGACCCTAAAACGGACAATCGTTTGGATTGGTGAACTGACTTGAATCAGCAAACTAGGCAGAAGGAGGGGTAGCTGCTTTTGACTATTTTGTGCTATTGAGAAGGGCACCGGTTATGCCACAAAAAGGATGCAAGGCAACACTGGTTCTTGTTGTGCATTGACTCATAGAGACCTTAGTTCCTACCTAAAAACCCTAAACCCTAAACCCACCTGATGAAAGCACTTCCTAGAATCCGACTTACCTTGACTTGACCCCACGACATATGCATTTAAAGCCCAACATCCGCGAAACCCGAGGCTCTACCGGCCCCTAAACCCTAAACCCTAAACACCCCGAAACCCTAAACCCTAAACCCAAAATACCCCTAAACCCTAAACCCTAAACACCCCTAAACACCCCTAAGCCCTAAACCTAAGCCGACTTCTGGGGCGGCCATCCTTACACCCTAGACACTTTGAACCCGAAACCCCTGAATTTCTGAAACCCCTGACGC
>CAJNDS010000544.1:0-116071 GCA_905221605.1 Symbiodinium natans
GGGGCCCTCCCGCAGGAGGAATTAAATAAATTAAATATGAAGGCCCCGATTTAAATATGAATATTTAATTCGGGGCCTTCATATTTAAATTGTTTAATTCCTCCTGCGGGAGGAAGACCGGCCCCCCCCCTCCAGGATTTAAATTATTTAAATTATTGAAATTATTTAATTCCCGGGCCCGATTTACATAATTTAAATATGAAGCTCCCGAATTAAATATTCATATTTAAATCGTGGCCTTCATATTTAAATTATTTAAATCGGGCCCGGGAATTAAATAGTTTAAATAATTTAAATAATTTAAATACTTTACATAATTTAAATAATTTAAATAATTTAAATATTTTAAATCCTGGAGGGGGGGGGGCCGGGCCTCCTCCCGCAGGAGGAATTAAAAAATTTAAATATGAAGGCCCCGAATTAAATATTAATATTTAATTCGGGGCCTTCATATTTAAATTATTTAATTCTTCCTGCGGGAGGAGGCCCGCCCCCCCCCCCCTCCAGGATAAATTATTTAAATTATTTTATTCCCGGGCCCGATTTAAATAATTTAAATATGAAGCTCCCGAATTAAATATTCATATTTAAATCGTGGCCTTCATATTTAAATTATTTAAATCGGGCCCGGGAATTAAATAATTTTAATAATTTAAATAATTTAAATAATTTAAATCCTGGAGGGGGCCTCCCGCAGGAAGAATTAAACAATTTAAATATGAAGGCTCCGAATTAAATATTAATATTTAATTCGGGGCCTTCATATTTAAATTATTTAATTCCTCCTGCGGGAGGAGGCCCGCCCCCCCCCCCCCTCCAGGATTTAAATTATTTAAATTATTTAAATTATTTAAATTATTTAAGTTATTTACATTATTTAAATTATTTAAATTATTTAACTTATTTAAATTATTTAATTCCCGGGCCCGAATTAAATAATTTAAATATGAAGCTCCAGAATTAAATATTCATATTTAAATCGGGGCCTTCATATTTAATTCAGGCCTGGGACCCCCCCTAGGACCTAAAATAGGGTCTATTTGGAAGTTGGCTCTTGTAAATAAGTATACGTTTTGGGGCCTTTTTTCCTCTTGTGAACACGAGTGCCAGCTTCCAAATAAACCCTATTTAAGCTGCACACCCCCCGCCCCCCCCCACAGAGAGGCCCGGCAATTGGTTTTACAGGCGTGCCGCGCGATATATGTGTCACGACGCCCGGAAGACTTGACTTAATTGCAGATTCCCAGGGGCACCCCCGACAGCCCGCAAACCTCCTAGGCCCCAAACCCTCCCCCGCAAAAGGCTGTGTAAAACTCATGCCCTTGAGCCCCCAAAGCCTAAAGCTTGACCTAGAGCCCCCTAAGCCCACGTCACTTGTGCAAGGGCGCTCGAAACCTTCTTTCGGAACTGGCCAGGCCGGTTTGGGTTCGGGGTACTGCGCTACTCAACTTGTTATTCCTGCTCCCAGCAGAATGTTATCTACTCTTCGACGACGATTATGATCACCTTGCTGCTCGATTGCAATTTCTGCTGACCTACTGCCATGATTATGTCTGTTGCTTGTACCATCGATTCCCATTGTATTTAATTTCCCTATTGCTGACTACAACTACTCACAAGCCCCTAGAAGCCGCCTAGCCCCCCACTCTTTGGCCCCAAGAATTGCCGTTTATGGAGAAACCGTGTGTCCCTTCTATCTGCCAGTGGCGATAGCCAACAGAAGTACGAACCCCTGCCACCAGACGATGAAAGCAGTGTTTCATCTGTCTATAACCATTATGGACAGATGTACCTTGGTGAGGTCCACTGCGCGCGATACATCTCGATGACATGCTTGAAATAAGAGACGCAATGTGTCGCTCCTCCACCCCCATTGAGAACCCCCAACTGGACTTCTGGGGTATCCCAGTATTTCAGCTGCGGGGGCACGAGGCTCGTGCACCCTCCAAGCACTCCTGGACTGTGCTAGTAAAAATACTAAACACAATGTACAATCAACTTTGACGCTACGCGACCTGCCCCGGCCTGGGCAGCGTCGTGCACCCATGCAAAGTGGCTTCTGGCCGCATCCATAGTGGTGCACATGCCTCCAACATCTCCAGGGTGCCAGGGAGAAAGGAGTGTACGAAGAGAATGCAATGAACTAATTTACAAACGAAAGAAGCGAATGAAAGAGCGTAATGAGTGCGTGAATCATTGAACGCGTGACGCATGACATGCATGAAGCGAGCGTGTGATTGACATTAGAATAGAGGTTGTACGTAGAGAACGAAGTGAATTGAAATACAAACGAACGAAGTAAGTGCGTGATTTCAATGAACAAGTGAACGAAGTGAAAGGGCCTATTAAAATGTTCTTATTGGGCCCTTTGTTCTTCATTCTCACAATATAATACGAAGTGAACAAATGAATGAGAGAACGAATGAAGAGAGAGAACGAAATGAATGCGAGAACGAAGTGGGGGTTTCGTTCACTCGCTTGTTGGCTCGTGATTTTAGTATTAGATTTCTGGTGCTTTGGGGTTCTCTTGACAGCCTAAAAGACCCCACAAATCAAGGAATCATGCACTAGGACGTAACCCGCGAGTCTAGGAATTCATGTCACGCTTTCTATCTTCATCTCCAAGAGCTAGACCACTTAATACTAAAGGTGAAGAGAGTAATGTGATGAAGTGCGTAATGTAGTGAATGAAAAGAACGAAAGCACGGCACAAAGAACATTGTGAACGAAACAACCAAAAGTTAGGATGATTCGTGAAGTTAAAGCATAAAGTTCATGTATTCACTCAGTATATTATTACGGGGGCTCTATCTTTCTTATAGTGCCCCCTTTAATACTAATAATAAAAATAATACGCTTACAAGACGAAGAGAACAGAGTGAACGCAGTAAATTAATACGGGCAGGTGTTTCTTGTCACTCCAGCACGCCGCTGAACTTTCTGGGCGGACGGGGGTGGGGGGTGTTGGGGTGCGTTGGGGCTGTGGGGGCTCGGGGGATGTATACATTCGCCGGTAACATGTTGTGAATGTGCTTCCCCGGCGACTTCACAATATCTAGGGCAACCATCAAGCATTGTGACTCGCCCAACGGAACGCGTGCGCCGAACACTGTGGAACACTTTCTGTTCACCTATCACTCCTGATTTACCCGCATCTCACCTTTTGGCCGAGAGCTTCAGTGATTCAGGAGTTTGAAGATTCAGGCTTCAGTGATGAGTTTCAACAGGTCTTTGGCTTTAGGGTTTACTAAGGGCTTGACAAGAGTGTTGAAGGGCGGCTTTGCAAGACTCTTGTACAGGGCCCCGCAACCCCCACCTCCCCCCCTACGTCGAATTCATAATCCCGTATCGCTAAGCCTCTATGGTCGTATAAAACCCCAGAAGCCCTACAAACCCCTCAAGCCTCTAAGCCCCATGACCCCACAAACCCTTATAAGCCCTTGTAAAGAGGCGATGTCTGAGATTGCTTTAGGCTTGCAAATAAAGTCACGGCGCCTGAATCTGCAAACGCTTCGATTGGCGCCTTAACTTGATTGGTTTAGAAGCCACCAGCTGCATCAGGCTTGTGATCTGGATGAGCCGCTGCTTCGAAACCCAAGTGGCGTCGATCGCGCCGAAACAAACATGTTTCTGAGTTCTTGCTTTTTTGAAGGGGTGGGCCAGTGTAGCTCATGTTCATTCGTCAATGGTTGGGTTGGAGGGATCCAAGGATCGGAGTAGTATTGACTGGCATCAAATAGCCATCATCATCATCGTCGTCGTCATCATCATAATCATCGTCGTCGTCATCATCATCATTATCATCATGTTCTTCTTCACCATCGTTATCAGCGAGTTCAAGTTAGATACGTACTTAAACAATATTCAGGTCGAGCGCGGCCCATCCTTGCGCGAACCGGGCCGTCACTTTGCTTTTGACTTGCGACGAAGTTACGTGGCGGCTACCACGACTGGGGTGAATTGTTTGTCTTGTCAGGTCGCCTCTAGCATAACAAGCAGCGCCGTATCTGCCATCCTTCATGTCTGTGGGTTGAAGGGTCCAAGGAGGTGGAAGGGCAGAAGGGTTAGCCCGGAAATGTGAGTCCTGGAGCTCGGAGTTGGTGCGCCAGCCTAGATCCAACAGCCATGGATGCAGTGTGCGACCTCAGTTCGCTTCACAGAGCTGCTTTTCGAAACCTCCTGCGGTTTTTTTATTTTAAACCAAGCAATGTAGGTTTGGGTTCTTCTAGGGCCGGTTCGAAGGGGATTTGGTGGGTAATGTAGGTTTGGAACGATCAACTTAGGGTATCGGTTGTTGGTCGGGACTTTTCGGGGACTTGTTTTGGCCTGCAGCCGTCATGCGTGAAAAGCTCGTGAGTCCATGGGTGTTGATGTGTGAAACAAAGCTGGAGGTTTGCAGTAAGTAGCTTCTTCACTCTTCTTGTCCAAAGTTTTGGTTGTTTGGGTACTGGGGGTCGGGGATTATGCAAAACAAAAGGGGCCAGTGCCATACCCGTCGCATATCCCATCGCATGGCTGCCTCGCATTCCCCGCCTTCCCCGCGACCAGCAAAACCTGTGCGAGGTTCATACTTCTCGACCTAAGCTTTAGCAAGTCTGTGATTCCGCCAACGCAATATCGCAGTGCGCAGACTCACCAGAGCCATCGGTGGTCACCATTGCTGTTCGCATACGTTGCAGAACAGGTTTGCCTCGCTTGCTTGTTCATCGTTGGCTCGCCGCACTTGGACTAGCTAGCTTTTCGTGTTCCGCCCATGTAAAGCACATTTTGACATGCACCCAGGTCAGCTTGGGCCACATACGGTAAAGACAAATGCTTCTGTAACGATATCTTTGACAGCGTATGAACGTGGTATCATGTGGGTCACATCCGCTTTGAGTAGGAACCATTGGGTTTGCCACACCGTGCCACAGCACCGTGGGCATCATGGCGATGCTTGTCACATCTGTCCCAGCACTCACGACGCCTGCAGCCAATGAGCACCTGGGCCACAGATGTGTCTTTAGGGGGATTTCAGGGGTTTTGAGGGGTTTTTGAGGGGTTTTTTGAGGGGTTTTTGAGGGGCTTTTGAGGGGTTTGAGGGGTTTCAGGGAAAAAGGGGTTTCAGGGGTTTCAGGGGTTTCAGGGATTTCAGGGGTTTCAGCTTCCTGGAGTTTTGAATTTCGCCATGTGAACGGAGATTCATCCCCACGTGTTCCTCTGTCAGTTTCGAATGCACTCGACCCGCGGCCAACCCACAGCACTCAACCCACGACGGAGGCAGCTCGACATCATTGCACAGGAGAGTGCCGGCGACAAGTTTCGTGACCTTTGGCCAATCAGGTAACCCTAAACCCTAAACCCTAAATCTTAAACCTTACACACTAAACCTTAAAACCCTAAACCCTAAACCATAAACCCTAAACTCTGAACCCTAAACCCTGAACATATGTTGGGTCCATGGCAGTGCTGCTCCAACACGGCGTGTTGCCCATTGACGGTCGGTAGGGGTGGGCTGTCCTGGTTTAGAACGCCTGCCTTGCTCCGGCAGACCCCTTGGTAATCGAATCGGTGTCCCTAAACCCTAAACCCTGAACCCTAAACCCTAAACCTTAAACCCTAAACCCTAAACCCTAAGCCCTAAACCTTAAACCCTGAGCCCTGAACGCTAAAGCCGCTAAGGACCTCTTTGATGAGCAGCGTGCCATGGTCAAGACTGTGCGGAACACAGATTGGCCACCCGACCGAAGATTGGAGGTCCTGAACCCGAAACACCTACAAACCCTGAGAACTGCAAATCAAAAACCCTTAAACCCCAAACCCCAAACCCCAAACCCCAAACCCTAAACCCTAAACCCTAAACCCTAAACCCTAAACCCTAAACCCCAAACCCGAAGCCCTAAGCCCTAAACCCTGGCTAGCAAGGCTGGAGCTCATCTCCAAACTCCGCACCGGCAACTTCCGGACCTCGGCGTCCCTGCCGCCGCCCGGAGGCCACTCGGGGGCTTCTTTAGATGGGTAGGGTTTTGGGGTTTGGGGTTTGGGGTTTGGGGTTTGGGGTTTGGGTTTTGGGGTTTGGGGTTTGGGGTTTGGAGTTTGGGGTTTGGGGCCTGGGCCGTAATCAGGCATTGTACACCGTCGTACACCCCCACATGGGGTTTTTATGGTCACGCGGGGCTTCTTTAAATGGGTGTCTTCAGGGGTTGAGGGCTCAGGTGACTTCCGAGTTCAGGGGTGGCAGGGGCACAGGGCAGAGGGCCCACAGGCTCGGGCGCCGCCGGCAGGATGTTTGTTGTGGGGTGGGGGTTTGGGAGGGTTGCCGAGGGGGTTTCGTGCAATGCTCTGATTTGCAGGGATTTGGGGGTTTATTGGGCTGCAAATGGATGTGGCAACTACAGTTGTCGGATGTTCTTGGCTGGCACTATGAGTGTATGATTTTGAAGGCGCAGTGGAAGACGGTTCCGAATGCAGGTAAGAATCACCCTCCTACGGTACATCGCTGAAAGGCTGCCGAAGGTTCTTAAGGGAGGGAGCTGTGCTGCCCGCAGGCGTCGGTATGCGGCTGTTTGGAGAGAAGTGCAACTCGGCTCGGGTTAAGGTAGCAGCAAACATCCAGGCTTGATGCGGGTGCATGCCACCGGCTTAGGTGTCCGGAGCCTCATGTGTCAGTTTCGGGTTTGGGGCTTAGACCGGCCGCCCCGCCCGCCCCTCAACTCTATCCTCAACCAACGCATCCGCCTCCGGGACGATGGTGAAGACATCCTTGCAAATCTCTTGCCCGCTCATTGGTCATGTCCACCCGCCGCATAGGCGAAGGACCCACACTGTTCCGCAACCGTGAAGCTCTCTAGACTCTGGCCTCTCGTTTTCGAGTCTAGGGTTGTGCACTCTCGCCAACCATGCTGTTTGGTGTAGTGTTCACTCGACAGTGCTCGTCAAGGTCTGGAAGCATTGTACCGTTTCATCCTTTGCAGATGCCTCTTTCGAACTCCATGCAGCTTAAAGAGCCCACGAGCAGCCACAGGCCGTAAACCCGAAACCCACAACCCCTTCCCCCCCCCAAAGGCACCAGCTGCTGCGGGCTCGTCTGGGACCGATCCGAGCTGGACTTGTCTGAAGCGTCCCTTACCTTGCACCTGAATTGTGTCTTTCAAAGGTTAGGGCTTGGAGTTCAGGGTTAGTTGCAAGCTTGCCTTCGGTCTCTTGGGGAGGGTTGGCTCGGTAGATGCCCATGACGACGGCTTAGCCTGCGCTGCACGAGTCCGCCTGATGCTCATGATGACACGATGGGTCGCTGGCCAGGATTGCTGGCGTCAATGGTCGTGTTCCGAAGCCTAAAGCTCACATAACGCCGTTCAATTTTCACTGGGGTTAGAAGAGTTTAGTGAGGCTGTCTCATAATAGGGACTCGATTTCATCATTTATTGCTTCGGCCTCAGGGAGCATTAAACTCCTCAGACGCCAAGAACCTGTATTCGTCCGGCCCTGCGATTTGCGGCGCAGGGGTTTCGGTTTTCGTATCCTAAACTCTGCACCCGAAGGTGTAAAGAAGATAGGAACATCACTGCATTAGGAGGCCGATCTCGGTCTCAGGTTCATCTGGCCCAGCGGCTACATGGCAAAGACGGAGTTCAACATGAACCACAAGGTCTGGGAGGGCAATCCTTGAGTACGTGTTGGGGCTTGGGCTTGGGGTTTGCGGTACGACGCTTCGAACGTAGGATGTGAAGGTTAAGGGTTGCCAACAACGTTTTCATGTGATTACAAGCATAAGATGCCGACGCTTGAACGTCATCCTTTCTCTGGCTGTGATGAGGATACAGAGCACACATGTCGTGTGCAAGAGATATGTTAGTTGAAGCGAGCTTCACGTCGACCTTTGGTAGTTTTTTGACATGAATGGACGTTCTTCGGCGTTGTTCTCGGTCGGATGAGTGATGCCTCAAGCATAGGGGAATCATTCCTACAACAGCTATTGGGCGGTTTATCTGCTTGGCCATCTTTGCGGGCTAGGTCTCTGTTGTAGGGTTCTGCTAAGTCGGCTCATGTCGGGGGGGCAGGCAGAGTGAACAGCACGTTCAGTGGAGTTCCTGGCCGCACAAAGGGATGAGATGTTTTAACGTTTTGCACTATCCAAGAGCCATTCCTCCCCCCCTCCCCCACCTCTCCACCTCTCCCCCTCTCCCCTCCCCCTCTCCCCCTCTCCCCCTCTCCCCCCTCTCCCCCTCTCCCTCTCCCCCTCTCACCCCTCTCCCCCTCTCCCCCTCTCCCCCTCTCCCCCTCCCTCCCCCTCCCCGCCCCTCTCCCCCTCCCCCCTCTCCCTCTTCCCTCTCTCCCTCTCTCCTCCCTCTCTCCCTCTCTCTCTCTCCCTCTCTCCCTCCTCCCTCTCTCCCTCTCTCCTCGCCTCCTCTCTCCCCTCTCGCCCTCTCTCCCTCTCTCCCTCTCTCTCTCCTCTCTCGTCTCTCCCTCTCTCCCCTCTCTCTCTCTCTCTCCCCTCTCTCTCCCCTCTCTCCCTCCCCCTCTCTCCCCTCCTCCCTCTCCTCTCTCCCCTCTCTCCCTCTCTCCCCTCTCTCCCTCTCTCCCCTCACCTCCCTCTCTCTCCCCTCTCTCCCCTCTCCCCCTCTCTCCCCTCTCTCCCCTCTCTCTCCCTCTCTCCCCTCCTCCCTCTCCCCCCTCTCTCTCCCCTCTCTCTCCCTCTCTCCCCTCTCTCCCCTCTCTCCCCCTCTCTCCCCTCTCTCCCCTCTCATCCCCTCTCTCCCTCTCTCCCTCCTCCTCTCTCCCTCTCTCTCCCTCGCTCCCCCCCTCTCTCCCCTCTCTCCCTCTCTCCCTCTCTCCCTCTCTCTCTCTCCTTCTCTCCCTCATTTACATGCATGAGAACCTGCAAAGGCGTGCAAAGTTACTTGCGAGAAGGCGTCGCATAGGTGTGCGCCGACACTGTGCACTCCCGACGTCATGCAAAAAAGTGCGCAACCCCCGCCACCGAATGATGGAAGCCCTAAGCCCTCCCTTACACCCTAACCGCCCCTAACCCTACACCCTCACAAAGATTGGATGCCAGGGTGAACTTCTCAACGGACGGTCCTCGGCGCTCGTCACGATTGAGCGCTTGATGGTGGCTGGGTGGAATTTCTTTCTCTTTGAGCACGAAACCCGAAAATCCTAAACCCTAATTCTTAAACCCGAAATCCTAAACCCCAACTCAAAAACCTTAAATCCTAAACCCTAATTCTTAAACCCTAAAATCCTCAACCCTGAAGCCTTGGAGCGCCCCTCCGATGGCACACTAAGTGCTCGGACTTCCCCCACGGGTCAGCCTGAGGAGTGCAACTCCCACCGGCTCACCACGAATGCAGACACCGGGGAACTGCAGGAGGCAGGTCTTTACGGGCTTAGGGGTTTAGGGCTTAGGGTTTAGGGTTTAGGGTTGCGGGTTAAGGGTTTCGGGTTTAGGGTTTCGGGTTTAGGGTTTCGGGTTTAGGGTTTAGGGGGTTTACGTGGCTCAGCAGTTAAGCGTGAGGCCTAGGCCGTCGTGCTCGGGCTGTTGGTCGGGGTTGTGGGGCCCCGGATGTTTTGCAAGCTCGGTGCCATCCCGAATTCTATCCAATGCATCGGCTGACTCAAGGATAGGGTGCATTTGTCGGGAGGAATCTGTTAAACAATGTGAGATGAGGCCTGCCGATGGCAGGCTTCCGCAGGGTATTCAGGCTGCGGGTTTGATTGGCTTTGAGGGATCTCGGGTTGGACGGGGGAGGGTCCTGAAATCATGCGCGATACGCTGTGCCACGCAGATTCCTATCGGCGCGAACCTCGCCTTCAACGAGATCAACTGGCTGGCAGCTCAGTGTCTCTCCCCCACCCCCACAGCTTAAACCTGAACAGCGTTCCGAAACACTGATCATAGGAGTAGGTTCTGCCACCCCAAAGAGGCGCAAGCCACCTAAACATAGTAGGCATCTGGGCAGCCATCAGGTCAGCCCCCAAACACATGAGAGAGCTTTTGCGAGGCCCTGCCGAGGGACTGACGGACTGGTGGCGGTATTCGTCCGCTCGGTGGACGTGGACCACGTGTTGCACGCCCTGGGCGGCCCGGATATTCATGATGGTGGTTCAATTCATGGCTCAGGGGTTTAGGGCTTATGGCTCAAGGTTTCAGGATTTCAGGGTTGCAGGGGGCTTAGGAGTTTTGGGGCTTCGGGATCAGGGTTAGTAAGGGTTCAGGGCTTGATAGTGTCAACAAGACCGGTCTTGGGACCTGGGCTCGGATTTTCGGTGTCCCAGGCCATTCGGGTTGCGGAGCTTGTGGTCCATGCTTCTTCAGAAGTTTTTGCTTCGGGGCATGGTTTCGGGCTTCTGGGGAGGTTTATGTATGGAGGCTTCTGGCAAAGTTTGTTTGCGCTCCAGGAGTACGCACCGATTGAATCTTCCAAGGCACACAGAAGAACCCCCCCAAACCCAAAATGCAAGCTGCTGTATCACGGAGATGCTGAGGCGTGGTCGCTTTGCTGGAGCACGCGCTTGGCTGCCAGCTGCCACTGGTGCTCATGGACTGCGAAAAACCGTGAGGGCTTGGGAAGACCCGGAAGGTGGTTCAGTTGAAGCCCTCGGCCCCTTATACCCTCAACCTTGAAGGCCCTTTCAAAGCCCTAAGCTCGCACACGACACTGAGAAAAACCCAAAAAGCTTTGGCCTTTTGTGAGGCTTTGGGGGAGTTCGGGTTTACAGCTGAAAGGAACTACACCACCCCTTGGGAAAAATATCTTGAAATTCCTGCCGCAGGGACCTTTTAGGTCGTTTAAAGGTCTGCCTAATAATGGTGGTGTACGGAAATAAGGGACCCCTAAACTAGACCCCTAGGATCCCCTTGTAAGAAGGACCCCAAAAAGGTACCCCAAATATCGTAAACCCTAAGCCCTAAACCCTAAACCCTGAACCCCAAACCCTATATAAACCCCTAAACCCCAAACCCCAAACCCCAAACCCCAAACCCTAAACCCTAAACCCTAAACCCTAAACCCTAAACCCTAAACCCTAAACCCTAAACCCTAAACCCTAAACCCCCATATTGGGCTCCCTGGGTAGGACTCCGCCAACCCGGTGCGCACCCTGGACGAGACGGTGCAGCGGGCCTTCCTGCGGGAGGTGCATCCAAGAAGCCTTGAATCTTAAGCTTCGGGTCAGGAAGGTTCGGGTTTAGGGTTTAGGGTTTAGGGTTTAGGGTTTAGGGTTTAGGGTTTAGGGTTTAGGGTTTAGGGTTTAGGGTTAGGGTTTAGGGTTTAGGGTTTAGGGTTTAGTGTTTAGGGTTTAGGGTTTAGGGTTTAGGGTTTAGGGTTTAGGGGTTAGGGTTTAGGGTTTAGGGTTTATTTCTTAGCGTTTGTCCAGGTGCAGGAATAGTCGTTTCATAAGGAACCATAATTACACTTCGGTGAAACCCCTTGTCTGAAGTGACACCTGAGCCCCAGCGCCTCCACGCCCGAACCCACACAGCCCCCCTAAATCCTAAGTGAAAGTGCATTGTATGTGCACAGCATGACAGTGTGGATTGAAGTGGGTAGAATGTGCTCAATTCCAAGAGCATACTTAAACCCTCAATGTTCTGTAACCTCAAGCCCCTCAACCCTATAACCCCTTAACCTGAAACCCTGCACCCCACAACCTTAAACCCTAAGCATGAAGCCCCAAAACCCCAAACCCCCGAAACCCAAACCCCCCCAAATCCCTCGGATCCCCTAATCCCTAAACCCTAAACCCCAATAAGCCCTCTAAACCCCCTTTCAGGTTGAGGTTTAGGTGCCCAAAGCCCTTTGCAACTCAGAGAGGTCCCGAAGCCCAGCATCCCAGAGACTTTGCCGATGGCCTCCCTGCCACAAAGGGGTTTAGGGTTTCGGGTTTCGGGTTTAGGATTTAGGGTTTAGGGTTTAGGATTAGGGTTTCGGGTTTCGGGTTTAGGGCTTCGGGTTTGGGGTTTAGGGCTTCGGGTTTGGGGTTTGGGGTTTCGGGTTTCGGGTTTCGGGAGGCTTAGGTACATAGGGACATCTGGGGTTTGTGCAGAGCATCTGGAAATGGTACTACTTGGAGGTTCGTGGTACTTATTAACCAATTGTAGCTATTTATAGCCCACTTTTAAGCCCCTTAAGTGCCCCAATATGGTTATAAGTACATCTACAAGTACAGTTCTAATTGGTTAATAAGTACCATGAACTTCCAAGTAGGAGTAAGGATCCCTCTGCGCATTCCTTGATAATTGGATTTAGGGTTGGCGTTGCAGAGTCATTGGTACTGGGGTTCAAGCTGCATAAGGATAGGGTTTAAGGTTTACTGGGCATTAACGTGGAAAGATTGAAAGACTTGGTCGTTCAAGGTTGTCTCTACTTTTTTCGTGCAGGGCCCCAGCGGCGGCTATGGAACTTGGGTTTTGTTGGGCCCCGTGAACCCCAAACCCAAATAGTAGGTTTAGGGTTTAGGGCATGGGGCTTCGAGTTTACACCCCAACACTGCACATGCCTGAAAGCCGCAAAGCCTCCAAACGCCAAAACCCTAAACCTCTCAAGCACGTAAAAAACACCCAAACCACCCAAACCCCCCAAAACACCACAGGCTTTAGATTAAAGCCCTGAACCCAAACCCAAAGCCGCGCCCCACCCTAACCCCCACCCCCCTACCCCCTAAAACAACCCAAGGCCCTAAACCCTAAGCCTAAACCCTAGACCCTGAAACCCTAAACCCTAAACCCCCTAAAACAACCCAAGGCCCTAAACCCTAAGCCTAAACCCTAGACCCTGAAACCCTAAACCCTAAACCCCCTAAAACAACCCAAGGCCCTGGTCCCTCGTTTCCCCATTGCCGTGAACCACCTCACGGAGCTTTCGGACGCACAGAAGCTGGAGCTCCATTCGTTGCGCCCCTCCTCCTTTCCCCCCCCCCCCCCCCCCCTTTCCTAAACCCTGACTTCCTCGTGCCTCTGGACCGCAGGGTTTAGGGTTTAGGGTTTAGGGTTTAGGGTTTAGGGTTTAGGGTTTACGATGTTAGGGGTACCTTGTTGTCCTCAGTATAAGGGTTCCTACTATTTGGGGCCCCCTCCCTTTTTGTTGGCTTCTTCGCATCATGCTGTTATATTGTTTTTGTTGCTATGAGGACTATTTGAGTATGACTACGGAGACCGCCAGACTGTGATAAAGGTTTGTTGGGCTCGCATGACTATTGTGATTCTGATGTTGTTTTGTGCCGATCCATTTTTGTTAGTCCTTCCTGCGCGCGTTTTTTCAGCAACAAGGGGGGCAATGAGGGGGGTGGATTCTCTCGTCACAGAGGGGTTTGGGATTCCGTCCCGGACACATAAGCAACATATTGAAGGCTAAGAATCTCCGTGGTCACGCTCCTCTCTGAACTCTGCACCCTAAACATGCCCTGAGCCCTCCAAACCAGAATTTCAGCCCTTCCCCAAACCCTCACTTTGTGCATGTTCTGGGCTGAGGGTTTAGCTTTTACGGTTCAGGCCAGTATAGCACCACTTGCCTAAGGCTACTCTGGGTGTTTAGACGGGCTTAGGTTGGTCAATTCCCTGAAGGCCCCCAAGACCCAACCAAAACCCCAAATGCCTTAAATTCTGGTACCTTACATCCCCACAAATAGCCCTAACCGTTTAATGGGTTTTTTAGGGTTTAAGGTTCAGGTTTAGGGTTTAGGATTTAGGGTTCAGGGTTAGGGTTCCCTAACTGAATCTTAACCCCTAAGGCCCCGAGCCTAGAGACCCTGGCGAGGTACGGCATCACCGCAAGCTGCCTCCGCCAGATCTTCCTGAAGCACACCTCGGACCCGGTCTCCTGGCTGAGAGTTAGGGTTTAGGGTTTAGGGTTTAGGGCTTAGGTTTTAGGGATTAGGGTTTAGGGTGTCGGGGCGTCAGGGCTTGGGGCTTAGGGTTTAGGGCTTAGGGGTTGGGGTTTTGGGGTACACCCCGATGTATACGTTTAGTGGCTTTCTAAATATCAGGGCGAGAAAGGTGAGGATGTCTCAAGCTGTCCCCAAAACAGAACGTCGCGTCTTTGGATGTCTAGGACTTGCCTACTTCGACATTGGGTAGATGGTTTTCAGGACTGCGCGGCACGGCATGAAGCCCCTCAATCCCCAAATCCTGAAGCCCTTAAGAATCCCCAAGCCCTTAAACCCCAAGCCTTCTAAAACCCTAAGACAGACATCCCCAAGGCCCCCAACACGACACCCCGTAAGCCACCCTAAGCCCCCTAAGCCCTAAGCCCGCTAAGCCCCTAAGCCCCGAAGCCCCCTAAACCCTAAACCCTACACCCTAAACCCTAAACCTGAAACCCTAAACCCTAAACCCTAAACCCCAAACCCCAAACCCCAAACCCCAAACCCCAAACCCAACCGCGAGTTCCCAGCCAGGCGCGCTTTCACGAGCTGCTCTCCATGGGCCTGCGGGACCCTCGCGCGTTACTTTTTTGTTTTTGGGGGGGGGGGGGGGGGGGTAAGGGCTTAGTGGGTTTTTAGGGTGTTTTTGGGAGGGGGTAAGGGGCTTAGTGGGTGTTTAGAGTGTTTTAGGGAGTTTAGGGTGCTTAGGGGGTTTTAGGGTTTAATGAGGGGGTTTAAGGGGCTACTTAAGGGCCTGGACCTCAACCCCCCGTACAAACCCGAAACCCTTGACCCTCCCTAAAACCCCGCAACCCTAAAAACCCTAGGTGAATGGAAGCCTCTTTCATGCCCGCCTGTTGTGAGCCCGCTGAAGACGTGATGCTTGAGCCCCGGAGGAGTGTGTGGCGCGGAGGAATGTGCCTTCAGCACGCTCCTGGCCTTAATGGGGTCTAGGCAGTTTGAGGATTGCAAAATCCTGATTTTGTAGGGTTCTTTAGGGAGGGGGGGGGTGTATGTAACCCAAGCTTTCCCTATTACTCCCTAAGGCTCCCCAAGCTTCCCTAATCTTCTTCAGGTACCTACCCCCCATGAACCATGAACCCACCTAAGGACCCTATAATGATTGGACAAGAACCTCGCATCCCCACAGCTCATCCATGCCTTGCCAAGGTGAGATTGTTCGAACGACGTCGCCCATGATGGCAGCTTGGCCGGAAGTTGACATATGACGTCTGCAATAAAACGAAGAAGTGATAGCGATGCAGAAAGCTCCCAGGGATCTACAGATCCACAGCGCCCATACTTCAAATCCACCCAAGCACCGAACGCAAAACCTGAGACCCCAGGCCCCTAGCCCCTGAAGCACAAGAACCCGAAGAAGGCGCGCCCTCTCACGCCCCAAACCCTGAAACCCTCAAAAGCTGATGCATCCTAGGCCCTAAACCCCAAACACTAAGCCCTAAACCCTAAACCCTAAACCGCCCGAGGTGAACTTCAGCTTGAATCAGGAGGTGGCCGAGCACGAGCACAGCTTTATCGCGGAGGCCCCTGGCTCAGGGGCTGAGGCCGAGAGTACAAGCAGCGCTTGCCTCAAAAAGTCAAGATCTGCACCTTGAGGACACGTCTTCACTCACAGGTGTAGGGTTCTTCTCGGCCAGACCATACCAGCATCAACAAACTGAGACCCTAAACCCTAATGCCCCTCCTCCCCCGGACCTCAAAGTCCCTGAACCCCCCCCCCACTTCCCCAGACTTCCCCAGCCTCTCCTGAAGGTGCTGTCTCTCTGCAAGTTTTTGCCCGAGGGCAGCGAGGACTTGCTTGTGGTCCTGGGAGCCAAGGTGCGCTTGACTCCAGGGATTTTCGCTTTCCTTTTTGCTGCTGTTTTTGGAGATTGAGGCTTTCAGGATGTTGGGGAGGTTTCGCGGGGCTTTCGGGTTGCCTTGCTGGTTTGGGGTCTGGGAGGTGTTGTTGCGTGAGTTCGGGGTTTCGGACAAGATCTCGGGACAGGGAAGGAGCTTAGCGCGTCCTTCTCAGTGCTGGGCGAGATGCGGGCGTGCTCTTGACTGAACCCCGACTGCCCAAGCTGGTGTATGCAAGTGTGCAGAGGTGATGCTGGCGGAGTTTCGTTCCGGACGCACGCAACATCGCAACTCGTCATGAACCTCTGTTTGTTTTATGGCCAAAGTGGAGGAGAACGGAGAGTGCACAGAACTAAGCTCAACCATTGTCAGACCCGGTGTTTGTAAGCAGTTATGGCCCAAAAAGGGCCCGGAGTTTACATAGCTGGCCCATGTGGTCTGAAAATCGCCGCGCAAGACGAGCGCGTTGCCCACCGAGTGGTTGTTGATGTCCGGTGCCTTGTGGTGCTTGGGGTAGTCTAGCGTTTCGTGTTGCTGCGTGCAGCCGCGACTCAATTTTGTATACGTCTAAGAACCTCCAGACCTAAACGTTAAGCCTTGAGCCTTAAGAGCTCCTGAACCTTAACTAAGAGTTTCAGGGCCTGAGCCTTACGAACCTGACACCTGAAAGCCTCGAATCCTTGCTGTGCAGCGCCTCCACATGCAAGCTCAGGAATCGACGTCGCGATCCGGGACATTGGCGACTTGCTTGCATTTCTGGGGCATGCTCTCAGCCCGAAAGCCCTTCTCAGACGTAAGCTCAAATCGAAGTTGTGAGTTTATGTGGCTTAGAGTCTTCAAGGGTTTATAGTTCAGGCTTCGCAAAGTCCATGGATTTGACCGTTATAGGGTACCCTAAACTAGAAAGACCCTCCTGGACCCGAGATCGCTCCGTCGCGTAACTCTCAGTCTCGTGTAGGTTGGTGGTTCCTGAAATCTTCATCAAACTCTGAGCCATCTTAAGCCCGTTTCGGAACCCCGTCCATAAGCCCCACAAGCCTCACAAGCCCTTTAAGCCCTGGAAGCGAGCCTAAAGGGCCTCAAGCGCCGGAAGCCGTTTGAAGGTGAATGGTTGAAGCGTGTGACCACCCAGTGCACCGTTTGCGACGTCTTCAGCTGGGTGCCTCGGCGCTATCCCAAGGTTTAGGGAGGGAGAATGCGACACTGGCAGGGGGCCACCCCAAAACCGGCCGTCGTTTCCCAATCCCACGATGCCCCCAAGGATTCCAAAAGCCGAGAAGTGATCCAAGCGTATCAAGTGGGTTTAGGGTTTAGGGTTTAGGGTTCAGGGTTTAGGGTTTAGGGACCAAACTCCACTGCAAGACCTTGAACCCAACAGCGCTGTGTCTCAGATGGAGACCTGGAGGACGGAGCGCGGCTCGCGCGGCCTGGGCACGCTTTTTTGCGGGCCATTGGTTCTGCGCTTCTTTAGGCCTAAACCCTAAACCCTAAACCCTAAACCCTAAACCCTAAACCCTAAACCCTAAACCTTAAAGACTATCGTCGACTTTGTAGACCCACGTGTGCAGGCCATAGTACTTGACCCTAGCACCTGCCGCCAAGCTCCCAAGCTCAAAGCCCCTTCAAGACGTCAAACCACGTGCTTTTTTCGTGTGTAGGAAAATCCCAATCTCCACAATTCCGCAAATCAGAGAGCTACCCCTCCCTCGGCCCGAAGAGCCCTCAGCTTCAACTCCCTTTTAACTCTAAACCCTAAACCCTAAACCCTAAACCCGAAGTCCTAAACCCTAAACCCTAAACCCTAAACGCTAAGCCCTATATCCTAAATCCTCAACCCTCTCATCCTGGCGCCCAAAGATGCCCCGCCATTGCCAGGTATGTCGTCGTTCATCAGCGGCAAGGCGGTGTCAAACCGCAGCGACTTCTTGAGACATTTGAAGAAGCTCAGGTGGGGAGTTTAGGGTTTAGGGTTTAGGGTTTAGGGTCTAGGGTTTAGGGTTTAGGGTTTAGGGTTTAGGGTTCAGGGTTGAGGGTTGAGGGCTTAGGGTTTAACGGTTGGGGAATTGCAAGAGCGCTTGCTTGGGTTCAGGGTTTACCGTGGAACCTTTCAACGTTGTTCGTGGAACCCTCCCCATCGCTAGGTCGGGTTCAGGGTTTTAGCTTCAAGGTTTTTGGGTTATAGGGGGTTCTAGTCTAGAGACCTGAGCTCGACAAGTCTGCAAGCCGGAGAACCCCAAAAAGGAAGCAACAACGCAAGAAGTCGAGACGTCGAGCGGTGTTCGGCCTTGCCACTTTTCAGGCCTTTTCGGGCACCTTTCGGCTTCTCAACTTTTGGGGACTTTTGGGACACTTTTGGGACACTTTTTGGGGACGATTTTCCGGGTTCTGGGACCACAGCGAGTCGGCCTTTAGCCTTTTTCTTCGCTCCGCTTAGCATGCCATTTCAGGAAGAGTTGAGCAAGGACGGCTTCTGGGCATGCTGAGCCAAGCAATTCAGGCTGTGCAGGTCACAGACCTTTACCTTCGCTGCTCAGCCGACTTCCCGCAAGTTGAGCCTCGCTCCCTCACTCCCTCACTGCTGGCGGAGTGGGCTGTTCTTGGCTTTTGGGGTCATTTTGAGATCATGGGGGAGACTTTTGTGTATCACTCCAGCGAGGCGGGGGGTATTCGCTTCTACGGAGCAGGGCTGTTTTTGGCTTTGGGGGGCATCGTGAGATCAAGACTTTTCAATACTTTTCGATGTCGACGTTTCGGCTTTTCAGGTTTTGAGTTATCATTGATCTTGATGTTTCGGAATTTCGGACTTTTCGGCATCTTTGTTGTTGTTTTTGAACGTGTTCGCGATTCTTGTGCTCGGGTCGTTTCGACGTTTTCTGTACTTCGTCGCAAGGAGCTCCTTTTCCAAGCACACTTCTCGGCCTTCTGTCTTGCGGTGGCTAGCAGCGCTTGAGTAGGGTCAAAACACTCGATTTTACGAGATTCCCCCGCCCCCCCCACCCCCCCCCTCCCTACCCCCCCACCCCCCCCCCCTCCCTACCCCCCCCACCCCCCCCCCCCCTGGGGGGATCACTAGGCCGCAGCCCCAAAGGCCCCGCCAGAAGCCGCGAAGAAACGATGGGTCGATGATGCCCCCCCCCCCCCCCGACCCCATGCAGCAGCATCAGCAGAGCGAATCTTCTGGAGCAACCAAAGATTTCTGCTTAGGCTACATTAACCCTACACAGCTGCCCATGAAAAGGTCCACCCCCTCCCACTTCCCAGCCCAAACAAGAAACCGAAAACCAAACTTCGCGGGGATTGCGATCGGTCGTGGAGGCCGTTTGGTGCATGCAAGGTCGATGGCAGTCTTTCAAGACATAAGCACTTGAATCACCTCCGCTGCATGAGCTGCTTAGCTTCGTGATGCAGGGATGCAGAGGACGGCGACGCGTACGTGCGTGAGCTGTGCGAGGTGGTTCCTGGCACAGCAGAAGGGTGTACTTCACAACGCTGTTGCTTGCGTGTGTTCGACGGAGACTTGGTGGGTTGCAGTTGAACCCCGACTTCTTCACCATAGCTGTTCCAACCCGTACGGGATGCCTTTCTAGACGGGGTCGGTGGACGATGTTTCAGGCTGGTGTTTTGCTTTGCCCGGAGCGTTGGCTTGTGCTTTCTGTACTCAAATGTTCGGCAGTCGCTGCCGATCTGTCCTCCCTCACTTTTTGCAGTATCGTGTAGTACACTTCAGTTCGAACATACCCTAAACCCTAAACCCTAAACCCTAAACCCTAAACCCTAAACCCTAAACCCTAAACCCGAAACCCGAAACCCGAAACCCGAAACCCGAAACCATTTCATAGATTGTGGGGCGTCGGACTCTGGCTCCTGGATGCCTGAGGTGCACGCCTTGCGCAGCCCGTGCCTTCGATTCCGCATCTTGCGCGACGTGGTGGGCCCCTCGACGGCCGAGACGGGGCTTTTGTGGCCCTTGTTGCATCAGGAAGGGCCATCCCACTACGATGCCTTGCAGCCTAGAAGGGTGGGGGATGAGGCCGTACAGGGTCCGTCTTTGGGTGCCCTTTGTCATGGGGGGGGTCTAATTTTTCTGCGCCCCACAAATAACCGCTTCCCCTTTGTATTAAACACCCCCCTGATCATAAAAACGCTTTCCGGAAAATCCTGCCCAAACCGACCCCGTCGTTTAAACCCTATTCCTCTTTGGGGGGGTGTTCAACGCCTCAAAAACCTTCAAGCCACTCTAAACCCTATCCCAAAAGATGGCATATGGCTAAAGGCATCCCCCTAATATTAAAAACACCTTTCGAGTTTCTATGGGGGGGGGGGGCCCACCCGTTTCGTAGTAGGGCAAGGGATTAGCCGATGATTTCCAGCAGCCCTGCAGCTACATGACCTCAAGCTCGCCTGAGGGCTGGACGACCGCTTCTCGCGCAACGTGGTCCACGCAATCGTTTGCTTTGCATTCGAACCTTGGATGTGCCACAGGGATGCCCCGTGTAGCTTGAAAGGGGAAGTGCAAAAGCGCCTAAGCATAGGGTTTGGGGTTTAGGGTTTAGGGCTTAGGGACTTTAACATGTTAAGATATCATGGGTTAGGGGGAGCCACGAAGGAGTGGGAGGCAAGAGGTCGGGTTGGTGCCAGCAAGTCACTCCCCCTTGCAAAGCCTAAACCCACAGCGTCCTTTATGGAAAACAAGACCCTAACAGACCCTAACCCCTAAGCCGTATAAAGGCCGGTCGCCTCTTTATCTCCTTAATCTAGCCCCTAGATACCCTAAGTAAGAACCCCGAATATATGCCTCTATAACACAGAAACCCGGTTTAAAGAAACCACCAACCCATATAGCCTAAGCCTCTTAAGACGGCTGAAGCAGAACAACTAGAAGGCCGTGCCCACCCGGCACAGCAACCAGGGAATTTGCAGTGAATGGAAGGAACGCCCCAAAGAAGACACCAATACCCGTATTCAACTCAGACGAAGAATCATACTGGTCCTTATCATAGCAGTAATTTCTATCAAGAATTTAATTGCAAAATCACGCACCGCATATATTTTGGAGATATCACACTTGTAACACGCGCCAATGATAATATAACCCTGGGCGCGTAAATGATAGTATAATATTTCCCGCGCTCCTGCTCTTCTTCTTCTTCTTCTTGGTTTTTCTTCTTGATTGTTCTGATAGCTGTTATGTTTATTACTTTTATGATCACTATATGTATTACAGGCGCGGTTTTCGTACTAATAGAATACTATTGTACACGCGCCAATCTAATATTCCAGCGCACAATAACGATGAAATGGAAATACCATTCACGTCGCTCTCAAAGTACATTAATGCTGTAATGCGGTGTGTGTGTGTGAGTGTGAGTGTGAGTGTGTGTGTGTGTGTGTTAAATCTTAACGAGCCACGGACACAATATTAATATATTTATGGTAAACCCTAGACCCTAAACCCTCAACCCTCAACTCTCAACCCTCAACCCTCAGCCCTAAACCCTCAACCCTAAACCCCGCTCTCTCAGGATATCTTCGTACCCCGGGCACGCTCGGCTTTCGAAGTGGACGAGGCGACGCGGCTTGAGGCCGGATGCCGGGACCCGGATGGCGAAGGATATGGGTTTAGGGTTTAGGGTTCAGGGTTCAGGGTTCAGGGTTCAGGGTTTAGGGTTTAGGGTTTTGGGTTTAGGGTTTACGATATCTGGGGTACCTTGTTGGGGTACCTTATTGGGGTCCTGTTGGGGGGCCCCCCTGCTTTCGTAAGATTCGCGCTTTAGATTCCAAATAAGGTTCAGAGTTTAGGGTTTAGGGTTTAGGAAACATAGCCCCAACAAGGAAGCAGGTTTAGGGTTTGCATGCCCAAGTCGAGAAAGTCTTTGCGGCCCCTAGCAGGAAGTAGGGCATCAGGGAGTTCGAGCCTTTAGGGGTTCCAACGTCTCATGAGTATTCACACGGAAGCTGTGCTGCCGAACTACGACAGTATGCAGTATGCTGAAAGCCTGAAAGCCTTCTTTCGGTCAGGGTTTAAGGGAAGAAGGTTTTGAGGGTTTTGGACCCTAAACCCTAAACCCTAAACCTTAAACCCTAAACCCTAAACCCTAAACCCTAAACCCTAAACCCTAAACCCTAAACCCTAACCTCAACTCCGCAACTCCTAAACTCCTAAACTCCTAAACTCCTAAACCAAGAGCTGCTATCCCCAAACGCCAGGAGTCCTAAAGGGGCAGCCATAGTTTCAGAGCTACAGGTTTGGGGTTTGGTCTTCGGAGTTTAGGGTTTTGGGGTTTTGGGTTGGTGGTTCAGACTTGAGGGTTTTGGGTTGGGAGTTGAGGGTTTTTGGGGTTGAGAGCTTGTAGGGTTTAAGGTTGGGATGTTCCCCCTTTCATTAACAGTCCTAAATAGTCATTCTAATAGGGGGTGCTATAGTCCCTACTAAACGACTGTTAGTATCCCAAGTTTGGGGTCTAGATCGTGGGCCGTTTTTGGGGTCTCCTCAGGGCCCCTGAGGTCCGGCAACTGTTTGGGGGCACATTCGCGGGGAACCGCATCTGGAGATCAGAGGGGGGCGCTGGCAGGTTAGGGCTTAGGGTTTAGGGTTTAGGGTTTAGGGTTTAGGGTTTAGGGTTTAGGGTTTCGGGTTCAGAGGGGTTGGGTTTGAAATCTGTAGTCTAGGGCCTCCGAATTGTGGTATTGCAGAATGTGACCTCTCTGCACAGGTGGAGGAGTCTGAGAGGATTTTCCGTCGACCTTCCCGTGCTCCTCGGTTCGTGCATGAAGGTGCTGAGTAGGAAGCGGGCGACGATGCCGTGCGCCATTTTTGCAGAGCCCTTCTACACTTCAACCCTAAACCCTAAACCCTAAACCCTGAACCCTGAACCCTAAACCCTAAACCCTGAACCCTAAACCCTAAACCCTAAACCCTAAATCGTCAAGCCTACTGTCCGGGAGTTGGTACTAAGATGGGTAAGAGATGTGTACTTACAGTCGAGACTCCCTAAGTTCAGTGCCCATTTTTTGTTCAACCCTCCTAAGCCGTAGCCCTAAGCCCTAGCAATACCCTGAATATGCCCCAACCAAAAGAAGGTACCCCTGCTTTTGGAAACCACCCATATCCGTAACCCTAATCCCCTTATATGGCCCGAAAACCTACTAATTCATAGTAGGGACTGAGGAGAAATTCGGGTACCGTATACCATGTGGTACCTCATTCCCTCAGTCCCCTAAGAACCAGCCCTAAACCCTAAACCCTAAACCCTAAACCCTAAACCCTAAACCCTAAACCCTAAACCCTAAACCCTAAACCCTAAACCCTAAACCCTAACCCTAACCCTAAACCCTAAACCCTAAACCCTAAACCCTAAACCCTAAACCCTAAACCCTAAACCCTAAACCCTAAACCCTAAACCCTAAACCCTAAACCCTAAACCCCAAACCCCAAACCCCAAACCCAAACCCTAAACCCTAAACCCTAAACCCTAAACCCCAAAACCCCAAACCCTAAACCCTAAACCCTCACGCCCCTAAGAGCCCGTTTAAGGAGATCCTGGGCGTGGAGACCCCGGAGCTCTTCACCGCAGACCCGTTGGGCCTGCAGCCGCGGCTCTCGCGAGCGCAGCCGCGCGGCCCCGTGAGTTTAGGGTTTAGGGTTTGGGGTTTAGGGTTTAGGGTTTGGGGTTTGGGTTTGGGGTTTAGGGTTTGGGGTTTGAGGTTTCGGGTTTAGGGTTTGGGGCTTGGGGTTCAGGGTTTAGGGTTTGGGGTTTGGGGTTCAGGGTTTGGGGTCTAGGGTTTGGGGTTTAGGGTTTGGGGTTTAGGGTTTGGGGTTTGAGGTTTCGGGTTTAGGGTTTGGGTTTGGGGTTTAGGGTTTGGGGCTCGGGGTTTGGGGTTTAGGGTTTGGGGTTTGAGGTTTCGGGTTTAGGGTTTGGGGTTTGGGGTTTAGGGTTTGGGGTTTAGGGTTTAGGGTTTGGGGGTGCAGAGGGCCTTTCGGGTGCGGTTGCAGGGGAAACAAGGGCTGGGAGTTTATCTACATATATACATATATATATATATGTATACTTTTTTTTTTAAAAAAATATTTATGTGTGTGTGTGTGTATCTCTCTCGCCTCTCTCTTTCTTTAGAAAGTGGTTTCGAGGATGGTCTTGTTGGGCTCAGAGGGTTTTAGGGTTTAGGGGGTGCCGGCGTTTTGGGTTTGGGTTCTGTAGCTCTAAGAGGAGCTTAGGGCTCCAGGTGATAAGGCCTTGAGGGTTTGCAGTTGGAAGCTGGGTTGATAGTGGGGTTCTCATCGGGGTTAGGGCTTATGGGGCTTTTTGGGGCTTATAGGGCCTAGGGTCATTGTGGGCTTCGTGGGGTTATGGGACTACCCGGGGTTGAGCCGGGTCAACGGCTGTTCGGAGTGGTTTGGGTTTATAGAAGGCGGGTTGAGGGTTTATGGCTTTGTTAGGGTTGATAGTTCGGTTTGTTGGGTTCAAGGTTTTGGGTTCCGGGTTTGTTAGTGGTCAGGGCCTACAGGGTTTAGTAGGTTCCGCGTCCAGAGTCTAGGGTTTTTCGGGCCCTTACTTGGGTATCCGTTAGCCTCGGGCTTGTGTGGGCCATTGTATGATTCTGCTCCCCGGTCCTGCCCAGCCGCCTTTTTCTGAGCTGAGGTACCGTCAAAACCGCAGCCGCAAGGCCTGAGGTACAGGCCGGTTCCACGTCAACCCTGTGCCCCGAAACCCTGAGTAAACCCTAAACCCTAAACCTTAAACCCTCAACCCTCAACCCTCAACCCTCAACCCTCAACCCTCAACCCTCATTCCTCAACCCTCAACCCTCAACCCTCAACCCTCAACCCTCAACCCTCAACCCTCAACCCTGAACCCTGAACCCTGAACCCTGAACCCTGAACCCTGAACCCTAAACCGCCCCTAAAGCCCAAAACCTCAACCCTAGGTAGTATGCTCCGGGCTGGTTCTCCCTTGAACATGGCAGGGTTTCAGAAACCTAAGGTTTCAAGTCTAGGCCCTTAGAAAGGCCCGCAGTTTTACCTGCTATAGGCGTGTCTGTGGTGGTGCGCTATGTGTATTCCCCGAAGCCCGAAAACCCAAAACCCTAAAACCCTCAACTAACCAAAGATGCGCCTGTAAAGGGTTTTCCGTGCTGCTTCCCAAATCCCCAACCGGCGTGCTAAGCCCTAGCAATCGGAAGCCCTGAGCCGTAAGCCCTAAGCCCTCAACAAGCCCCACCCCACCGAACCAACATCCAACAACCGAGAACACCCCCTCCCCCCCTCCAAAGCCACAAAAAAGAGCCCAAATCCCCCACAACAAGCTGAAGAATCATTGGGATTCAACCTCGGACCGCTACGGGTTGCACCCTTGGGTTTGGGGAGCCTTGAGGTAGAGTACAAGGGGGCCATGTGAGGAGTAGATTGAGGGGAGCCTTTAGGGGTACAACCTGAGGGGTACGAGTCTTCATCCCCTTGAACCAAACCCTATTTGGAGGTTCATGCTACTTATTCTTCAATTGTAAGTGTACTGATAACGGTACTTATAACCATATTAGGGCATTTAAGGGGCTTGTAAGTGGGTTAAGTACAATGATACTTGGTCAATAAGTACCATGAACCTCCAAGTAGGGGTACGAGTCCCTAAACCCTAAACCCTAAACCCTAAACCCTAAATCCTAAACCCGAAGCCCTAAACCCTAAACCCTAAACCCTAAACCCTAAGCCCTAAACCCTAAGCCCTAAGCCCTAAGCCCTAAGCCCTTGGCCCTGCGGAGGACCACCTGCCGCTTTGAGAGCGCAGAAGGCCTGACAGCGCAGGAGGCCGAAATCCGCAGAGGGTTTAGGGTTTAGGGTTTAGGGTTTAGGGTTTAGGGTTTAGGGTTAGGGGTTAGAGGAGGCTCATTCCGATTTTTCTGTATAGAAAGGACACGAAACCGAAATCCCGGAACTCTGAACCCGAAACCTTGAGCCTCAGTACACTTCTGAACAAGCCTTGTAAAACCCAGCTTGAGCATCATGTGTGAGCTCATGCTGGCCTACGTTGTGGATGTTGATGCCACGTGGATGCGGTTTAGGGGTTTAGGGGTTTATGAAAGATGTCATCGGGCGTCCCATGCGAGAAGATCGCAGGAGATCCTTAACGTTGAAGCTAAGTTTTTCAAATTGATTGCAGAAAGCTAAGACATCACCGCCTTCGCTGTCTGTGGCGTTGGCGGCATGACTGGGGTTTGGGGCTTGCTGAGCTTCAGCCTGAGCAACAAGTCTTGCGGTTGCGGTTGTGGTCGTATTATGGCGTGCTGGAGCACCGGGGTTTGGGGGAAGGGGTGGGGGGGTGCATGTCTGTCTATACCAGCCCTAAACCCTAGACCCTAGACCCTAACGTCTTGCAGTTCCATCGGGTCTGCCACAAGTGGGCTTAACCTCGGGGAGCTAGTGCTGTGCGGATGGGTGATCAACAACTTGCCCGACAACCACCCCCCTCTATGAGAGCTTGGTCACGACCCTCGTGTGCAAAGCCATCCTGCTTGCAGGTCGATGTCGCTTGCTCCATTTCAAAAACCGTAAAGGTTGTGGTAAGCCCTCGGCAACAGACAGCTGGGTTTTGGAACCCGTCAAGATGGCGCACGTGACAGTCATCCTCCATCACCTAGATATGCTCCTAGTTTGTGTTAAGACCTTGGCCTTCTTGAGGTTTCTGGACCCATGTAAAGTCGTGCATGGTTCCTAATTCGCAGGTCGTCGCAGCACAGCTGCCCGCCATCCATCGCTTGCTCAAATGCTTGTTTTTTGGAAATCTCCCAAGAAATTGCAGAACCCTTGGATGTGCGAGCTATGTGCAGAGGTGCTTTGTCCTGCAAGCCTTCTTAGCATCTGCCGGACATGTTGCGCGGACCCCATCTTAGCCACAGATTTGCTGTACATACCCGGATTGGGCTTGCCAACGCCAGCCCCCGTCCGTGTGTCTCCAGGTACGAGATTTTTGAACCGTCGATCCGTACCAACCCTAGAACCCCTGAGCGTTTCGAGCCTTCGGGGGCCCATGCCTGATCCAAGCAGGCAGAAACCCCTGAAGCACCGGGCTTACGATCAGACGGCCGCGATCTTGGTTGAGCTCGGGAGTTCAGGGTCTAGAGGGTGTTGAGGGAGTCTTTGGGGCAGTTTCGGCTCAAAACATGAAGGTTCCTTGAGCCCACTGAGGCCCCCCCCCGAGCCAAACACCTTAAAACGGAAGCCTGTAAGAAAGAGAAGCCCACCAAAGGGGCAAGGCAACCTCAGCGAGATTCCTTACGTTTTCGGGACCATGAAAGGACAAAGCAAGGGTGTCGTGAGGATCAATCACACATATCAATCTGTGTATATATATATACGTATACACATATATATATATATAACATAAGCATATATTCATATGGATGATCACATTGTGTCTTTGGGGCTGCCAATTTAGGGTTCCCCAACAATGTCCCCTTGAAAGAAGCGTCTCCGCCTCTGATCGGGTCGGTGCTGCATTGGCCGCAACGCGACTTCGTCTGTGCTCCCCCCCTGGGCAAGAGTCCGAGGCCAGGCTTTCTGGCTTGTGCGGGTTTATGTTCTAGGGGCTTTTGAAGGCTTGTGATTCTTCATCATCATCATCTTCTTCTTATCATTCTTGTTAGTTTTTATTTATTCATGTGTTTTTTTTTGGGGGGGGAGGGGTTTGGGCTGTTTAGGGTTCGTTGTTTGGGGTTTAGGGTTGTTACGCTTGGGTTGGGCTAGGGCTTAGGGTTGCATGTGATCATGAGCCGGAGCTTGGTGGGGTTAGGGTTTCGGGCTTCGAACCCTGACCCTCCACTGCCAACTCCTACGATTTCTCGAAGCCCCAAACCCTGAAACCCTAAGCCCGAAACCCGAAACCCTAAACCCTGCATCTGTTTCAGGGCTTAGGGTTTGGCTCGCTTCTGTCGTAGGGGGAGCCCAGGGACGGTCCGCCGCCCTAAGTCGGGTGCCAAGCACGTTGGGCGTGGACGGTAGAGGGAGCGGCTTTGCGGCTTAGACTTCTCGGGTTTAGGGTACCAAAATACCCTAGATTCCCAAAACCCCAAGCCCCTGGATGTAGACTCAAGCTCTCGACTGGTCTGGTGAATTCGGGAGGCAGCTAGACATGACGCAGGTTCATTCCCAAACTCCCTACTCGAGAGGGTGTTGCAGAGAGCGACGCTGGGTTGGGTTCCGTTTGTGTTGACAGGGGCAAGTCCTGGAAGACCGGTAGAACGTATCCGATGTTGGAGCTCGGCGCCGAATCAAAGCTGTCTTCGTTCGACCACGAGTGGCATCCGCCACGGCATCGCTGCCACATTGATTTCGCTTCCAGATGCCTCGAGGCGTGTTTCTTGTTTCTTGTTTCAAGAACTCGGTTCGCGGAACTTGCATGCCAAGGCAGCTTAAAGGCCGAATTGGGTTCTTGTCCTGAAAACTGTCCCCGCTAAGAGCAGTGAAGATGTCGGCAACTTGCTTAGTTCCACGAACCTACCCAGGCGTAAAGAGTGGGCAAATGACATGGAGGTTGCAGCTTGCCCAGCTAGAAGGCGAACTGCGTAGCGCATCATGCCGCGCTTGTCCGACCGCATGTTCTTTCAGGCTTGTCCATGAATCCATGCGGGTGAACGTCGCGTGCTGGCTGATGCAATGTTCGCCTCTCTCTTCCATGATCCTTACTGGGCACACGGCACATGGGCCAGGCCTTGTCCCAAGTGGATTCATCTTCACCCTCGAAGCCACCGGCAGTCCTAAAAACCCTTTCAGCCTTCGATGCCCGGCCAAGACCCCTGTTTTCCATGTGCCACGCGGTTTACTCGCGATTGAAGGCCCTTCCAAGCTCTGCCACCCGAGCCAGCTTGTACCTAGGGCCCGCCGACCACCTCAACCCCGGTCTCTTGCGAAAGGGCTGCAGAGTGGGGGGATGTACTGCAGATTACTGCAGCCTTTCTGCAGTAGTTTTCAATCCTGGTGGGTTTCTCGGAAGGAGTTCTTGTCTTTCTCCAGGAAAGACCCCCTCGCTGCATCCCACAATCGGGTCCATTAGGATCCGTGCCGGAGGGTGGGTTCCAGGTCTCAAGCTGACGCAAGCCAAAGCTGGACGTCACACTTGTTTCTGCACATTCCTATGCCTTGTGCTGCTGCTGACGTTTCTGCGGACACGTGTAGTACAGAGATAAGGTGAAACCTTGGAGAAGCATCAAAAGCAGAAGGACGACCACGGTGCCTCTTGCGAACAGCCATTGAGGCTCATGCGGGGGGTGTTCTCTCTTAGTCTCCTGTTTCTGGTGACTGTTTTTACATATTGTCTTGGTCTACGATATCATAGCAAATTGGGCCCCCTCGTTTAGAACAACTCCCTGCCTCTGTGAAGTGGTACGTCTGAGCTTCGATGCTGATTTTCGTGACCGCTCAGGAATCGTCAGCAGCGCTAGTTTGGAGATGCGACGTTCCTGCTACTCCTTCCCATGCCAAGAAAAGCAGGCAATGTTGAAGATGGATTCCCAGATGGATCGATCGGGGAGACTGCTTCCACGCCAGATCATTCCAGACGGATGCCTGCAGCTGCTGGAACTCATCCAAGCCCAGTTCTTTCCAAGATCGAAGCTCCCCCCCCCTCCTTCCCCCCCCCCCCCCCCCCCCCCCCCCCCCCCCCCCAAAAAACCTGGCAAAGTCTGCATCAGGTCCCCAGCCGCAATCCCAAGCATCGCCCCGTGCCCAGCCCGTGGCGTCTATTCCCTCATGGTCCCTTTTTCTTTAGACCAGAATAACCCCCCAAAAACCCGATTTTCTAATTACTAAGGCCCCTATGTTGCCCTGCCTAGACTCGGCCTGGAACTCTGAGCCTTACATGTCAGAATCGAAATAGAGTTCCTCAGTCCAGAAACAGGGCCGAAAGTGGGTATGCGACAAAAAGGATTCACACCGCTGTAGGCGTGTAGTGCTTCGGAAGTATCCTTCCACAGCGGTTTGCCAGCAGATGCCAGTAGGGGAAGGAAGGATGAGTTGCTGTCAGACACCCAGACACCGCTTTCTGGTGGCCTTGTTTCGATAGATCCTCCTCTGTAGTCATCCAAAGAACCCTCAACCCGTGCTCCTCAAATGGTGTTGTTCTTCACTCGCCCGCCCTCGCGTGAAACAGCAGAGCAGCCGAACTTCCGGAACGTCCAAGCCCTCAACCCTAAGCCTGAAATCGCACCCCTCAACCCGAAACCCCAGAACCCGAAACCCTAAACCCTCAACTTTCACCCTAAACCCTAGGCCCTCCACCTTGAATCCCCAATAGGGCAGCGCCAAGAGTCGCTTGCCGGCCACCGGTGGCTCCGCGGGAGTTTTAACGACCCGGGCATGGTAGAGCTGGGAAAAGAGGCGTGTGGGGTTTGGGGTTTGGGTTTTTGGGGTTTGGGGTTTTGGGATTGGGTGTAGGGGTTTAGGGCTTTAGGGGTTTTAGGGGGTTTAGGGGTTGAGGGGTTGAGGGGTTGAGGGGGTTTAGGGGGTTTAGGGGTTTAGGGGTTTAGAGGTTTAGGGGGTTTCGGGGTTTAGGGGCTTAGGTAGGGTTCAAGGCGTTTAAGGTTCAGAGTTTAGGTTTCAGGGTTAGGGAGTTTAGGGTTTAGGCTTTAGGGTTTTAGGGTTAGGGTTTAGGGTTTATAGGGCTTGGAGCTTAGGGAACCACCCATTTCTGGGCAGGGAGCTCGAAGAATTTCGAGGCTTGGGTTTTCCCCAGGCCCCACCGCCCTTGCCAGACCCAAAGCTCCCAAAACTCCCGAAGCCCTAAGCCCTAAGCCCTAAGCCCTAAGCCCTAAGCCCTAAGCCCTAAGCCCTAAGCCCTAAGCCCTAAGCCCTAAGCCCTAAGCCCTAAGCCCGAAGCCACAAGCCACAAGCCACAAGCCACAAGCCACAAGCTCCAAGCAGCACGTGGCACTGCTGCGCCATCCCCGCCGCCCACTGGAGTGGCTCGAATTGTGTCGGCGCTGCACGGGTGCACCGGTTGCTGCCTCTTGGCTTGAGGTTGCGGGTTTGAGGCTTTGCATAGGGTATCAAAGGGTGTGGGGTTTCGCATTTCGGCTTTGGGGTCTAGGGTTTCAGGGTAGGGTTTAGGGATTACAACGGGTGTAGGATTTCGCGTTTACGGTCTGGGGTCTACAGAAGCCCCGTACAAGGAGCCTTGGAAAGTCGAGTAGGAATCCTTTAGCCGCTATTTGGGCTGGAACCCTAAATACTAAATACTAAACCCTAAACCCTAAATCCTAAACCCTAAATCCTAAACCCTAAACCCTAAACCCTAAACCCTAAACCCTGAGCCTTAAAGCAATCAGCCGTCAACTGAGGAGATCATACCGTCGGAACCTGACCAGGGCACCTCATCTGCCAGCTTGCAGGTCCGTTAGAAGTTGTAGAAGTTGTAGGATGCAGGATCTGGGGTTTAGCGTTTAGGGCTTAGGGTTTAGGGTTTAGGGTGTAGGGGTTTAGGATTTAGGGATTCTAGGGTTGGAATTTCACTGAGCAGCCCCGCAAGCCCTAAACTCTAACCCCCTGCAAACCCCAAGTGCTTCTGACCTCTCCGGCCCGATATGGGTAGCTCTCTTAATTAGGGTCACCTTTTTGGCATCCCCTTTTAAAAGGGGTGCCGCGCCTTATGATGGGTACCAAGAACAAAACCCTAATTTAGGAAACTGCTCCTATGAAGTTTCTTTTTTTTGTGGTTTCAGCGGTTTCGGTCCCGAAGGTGGGGTTCCCCCTATAATTGGGTTTAGGGTTTAGGGTTTAGGGCTTAGGGTTTGGGGTTTAGGGTTTAGGGTTTAGAGCTTTTCTGGCTAAGCTTCGGGTCTCGGGTTTCGGGTTTGGAGCTTTTCTGGCTAGGGTTCCGGGAACCGGCTCGAAGTTCTGGCACGCAGGGCGGAACCCTTCTTCAAGAATTTCTTACGCGGTCTAGGGTTTAGGGTGTAGAGCCCGTAAGTCCGAAATCCTGCGCCATGAGCCCCCCGGCCCCTCAGAGACCCAGACGCTTTCCTCAGGTAATTCCTGCGCAGGGAGCAGCTCCCCCTAAGAAAGAAGTCCAGAAGAGGCCGGGAAGGCTGGGTTTGGGGTTTGTGGTTTAGGGTTTAGGGTTTAGGGTTTAGGGTTTAGGGTTTAGGGTTTAGGGTTTGGGGTATCTGGGACTGGGGATGTCGGAAAGAGAGGCTTAGGAGTTGGGGTGGTTAGGCGGTCTGCGGGTTCGAGGTGCTTCGACTGGCTCTGGGGCTCCGATGTGGTGAGGGTCCATTGCCGGGGAGCGAAGAATGGTGGGGTGGATTTCTTGCTTTTTACGAAGTTTCATGTGTCTTGCTCCTCCTTCATTCCCTGCTCACCAAGAGTCAGCGCAAACCCTGCGAGCTCGGGAGCCTTGACTTGTTGGTCCTGTAGGGCTTGTTGACCTTTCGAAAGGTTCTACCCAATGGCATTGCTCGGAGAGGCGTTTGTTGCCGGGGCCTCGGTGGGGGCAGCTTCAACTTCCATGTCGTAGCTGGCCGGGCCCTGAGAGAAAGAGAGGTAAGTAAGCCCAACAGTCGTGCAGGTGCGGCGCTTGGACAAAAACATTTCAGGTCATCACTGGACCCTGTAACCCAAGCAACTCTCTAATCCAGCAGCCTGTATAGACGTCGACGTATTGACATGTACACACACATGCATACGCACATACACACATGCACACATATACACGCATTCACACATACACGCATACATACGTGCACACATGCACACATGGCCCACACACATACATATAGGCAGACAGACTGGCATATATATACATATACATATACATATACATATACATATACATATACATAAACATACAGTACTGTTTATATTCACATCCACACGGCCATGTGTCATATGTGTGTATGTATGCGAGCCCTTGAAGCCCGTCTCTTGAGGCTCCCCCTGGCCCGGTGCTGGGCGCGCCGCAGCCGCCGCGTGCCTCGCGTGCGGCGGCCAGCGGCACAGTGGGAGGCGGCTCTCAGGGTTTAGGGTTTAGGATTTGGGGTTTAGGGGCGAGTGGAGATTCCGGGAAATTTTCGGGAACCTAGGGCCGCTTATCTACAGTCTCCTCACGAATTATGCTCGATTATTTGTCTGCATCAAAAACCGTCCATGCTTAAATTACGGCTCTCAGGTTTAGGGTTTAGGGTTTACGGGCGTACAGTTCACCCCCCCGCCCCAGCCCTTTTTCGCCAAGTCTGCTGTAAGAGACCTGCGGCAACAGATACTGCGCCGGCTGCGATGGCCGCGCTGGTGGCAGCGGGTGTGGCCGCCACAAGCCGACGTCAAGAGAGGTCCTTATGATATGATGGGGCTGTAGATCTAGGCTAGTTGTAGGTGGGTGGTCTCCCCTATATAATCAGAAACAAGTATCAATATATAATAAAATTACAAATAAAAAGATAAATATAAATACAAATAGAACTAGAAGTATATATATATATATATATATATATATGTAATGTACATAAGCGGGCTCACGTTAATGTAACTGCCCACCTGTACATGGAAGGTTTAGGGAAAGGGGTGGGCAGTTTTTCTTATTGGGATTGAGTCGCTTTGGAGTCGTTGGGGGAGCGGGGTTTAGGGTGTATGGTTGAGGGGTGGGGCTTAGGGTTGGAGGGCATTGCTACGTATGGTTGTTGCGGTCGCTATTGTCAGTGTCATTGTAGTTATTGCTGTTTGATTTCCTATCATCATTACCACTAGATGTTGCAATTTCTTGTTCTGTCTATCATCGTCGTGCGCCCCCGGAACCCCGCAGGACCCTCTGCCGGCAGATGCCGCGAAGCCGCCCCAACCGTCCCACGTCGGACCCAGAGAGCTTTGGTTTAGGGGTTTCGGGTTCGGGACGGCGGGGGAGAGGTGCGCTTGTCGGGTTTCGTAGTCCGGGTTTCCTAAAGCTTCCCAAGCCTTGAGCACGCACTCGACAGCCTGGGTTGTCCGAGCCTCTAAATTGTCAGCAGCAGAGAACTAGGTTCCTCGTGGCCCATCCGAAATCGAAAGCCTTCACAACCTGCGCGCCGGAGGACCCCTACAACCCGCAGTTCAAAGATGCCTTCCAGCCCGCGACCCATCACCGGGCTCGGGCTGCATCTTACCCCCAACACCCTTTGGATTAGGTTTACCCGGGTCACCTATTAGGGCCTTAGGGGAATGAGGGCTCGCCATGAAAGGAAGAGGACGTCTGTGACGTCTGCTCTTGTGTTTCTCTTGAACTGCTTGGCCTCACCTGGTGAGCACATGCTGAGGTTCAAGGAGGCATACCCGGGCTCTGAGAAGATCTACAAGGAGGCAGGGGTTGGCTACTGTGGTTGAGGGCTGTGATGGGTTTAGGGTTCAGGGGACCTTTTACAATCTCACTGGCCCATCATGGGCTGTCAGCAGTGTAGCAGGACTATAGCCGATAGCCGCCATGATCTACCGGCTCTTCTTGAGCCTCAGCCATGCCCAGGAATACATTCTGCATCGTTCTGTCTCTCATGCAGACGAGTTACCAGAATGTCAAAACATGATTAGGTATATAGCCTAATGGTCAGTTGTCTGAATTGGGGTCCCATCTTGGGTACTCTCTCTCCGTCTCTCTCTCTCTCTTTCTTTTTCTCCCTCTTGATGTATATATATATACACACATATGTACGGGTCTGTAGGCAGCACTGTAACTGCAACACATCTAGATAGAGCTGACCCTGTGTGAGGTCACCTACGAGGCCACCGGCGAGAAGCTGAAGATTCCGTTTCGCCGCATCCACTTGTCGGACGAGGATGTGGAGTGCAACAGACTGCAACAGATGTGTTGGTGGGGAAACGAGGGGGTCGTCTTCACGATCAGCTGAGAACCCCTTGCAGCTAGCGACCATGCTACGAACCAGCTGGGGGAGGTGGAGCAGTTACAAGCTACTACGAGGGCTGCTTCTTCCAACAATTTTCTTGGAGCTATCAAGTTACGGGGGCTCTCAGCCCAGGCTGCGCCGTCCCTCATCCCTGTGACCTCAAACCCCCAACTCCCACCCCCCAATCCCCCCAAAAAACTCTCACCCAGTCCCTCAAAAGCCTCCGGCACTTCAAGAGGATCCCGGCTGCGACCACCTCGATGTGTACGATACCAGCGGGCCCGCATGCCCCGGCCCCAGGAGTTCCGCGTCTTCGGAGCTGAGGGCGTCTAGAAGGGGGCCTTAAGCCTTTAAGGTGCCTTCTTATTGGGGCCTTTAATAGGGGGGCCTTTCGGAGGGCCTTTAGGTGGCCGCGCAGGGTTTTCTTGCACCTTCTCCCATGGTCTCCGAGCTTCGGTGGGCCCCGAGGCGCCGATCCCAAGAAAGGCCTTGCCAAGCTTCGGAAGGAGTGGGTCGAAGGCCCCGGTCGTGGGCAGGGTCGTGCCGTAAGGAGTTTTTTGTCGGGTTGCTTGCAGGGCTTTCGGGACTTCGGGGGGTGTTTGGGCGCCGATGCGAAGGTCAGGACGCAGAATGCTTTCAATACGCTTTGTAGCATGCAAAGGTGCAAAGTGCAGCTATGGCCCGGTTGTGGAAAAAGCCATCCTTCTCCCACCTAAGGTGGCAAAGGCCACCCCGTGTAGTCCGTTTCGGGTTTGAGATTCGTGCTGAGCTGGGGGCTTGAACTTTGGTTCAGCTGGGCGGCGTGTGGGTGTGGGTTTTGGGACCTGCGCCTGGCATTCCTGGTCTTTGTAGGCGCTCCCAGTCGTAAGTTGTGGGTTCAAAGCTTCGGGTATGTCTCCCAGTGCAGGGGCGAAAGACCCATGAGTCCTTACATGGCATGAGCGTGGAATCGCTCAAGCCGGAGAGGGTCTTCTGCGCACAAGCTCGCACGCTGCCTCTGTCAGCAGACTTGGCGAATGATAATCTTTGGCCCCAGCGGCTCAATACCCGAAGGTCAAACGACTAGCTGCGCATTGCACCCCTCAACCCGATCGTGTCTCACACAGATCTTGACTCTGGCCTTGAGAAGCCCCGACAGGTCGTGACGTGGCCGCCCCGACCTTGGCAGTGCCTGGGGGTGCCATGCTCGTGTCGCTAGTTGAGGCGAAGATGACCATCGCTCGTGGGTTGTCCCTTTCAAGTTTAGGGTTCAAGGTTTCAGGACTTGTTGAGGGGCTGTAGATGCAAACCCCTTGCACGGAACACCCTGAACCCTAAACCCAAAAAACTGCCAGCCCTCGATCGCAGACACTGAAGCCACAACCATAAGTCCACACTCGGACTGAGGAAGACGGCACTTGCACGCAGATGTACTACGCCAAGCAGGGCCTGATCACGCAGGCCGGGGCGTGAAGGGCAGTCGATGCGCACAGAGGGGCTTTCGAGTTCACTAGAGTAGCCCCTTATTCCACTGTTGGGAGTTCGGTTCCCCTACAGCCTTACACCCTTTCGCCACAAAGGGTGGCCCCTTTGAAAACCTAGCTCATTCTGCAAGAATCTTCGAGTCACAGGGCTGGTGCCCAAGCTGTCCCTTGTGTGGGTCCAACCCTCTGGATGCAGAGAAGAATCATCCTTTGGGATTTTTTTAATCTACATGTTTGTGCGTCCTCACTTAGAGCCCTGGATGCAGCACAATCCCTATGAAAGAACCCCCCCCCCCCCCCCCCCCCCCCCCAAAAAAAAAAAAAAAACAAACATGAAGCAATGAACATTCCTCAACTGTTGAACGCCCCGCTTGGAGAGCCGCCACAACTGAGCCTGAGAGCCCAGAAACCCGAAGTCCGAAACCCTAAGACTGAGGAGATGGCCTTCATTGCAGCGCCGAGTTCTCAGGGTTTAGGATTAAGGGGATTAGGGTTTAGGGTTTAGGGTCTAGGGTTTAGGGTTTAGGGTTTAGGGTTTAGGATTCAGTGCAGTCGAGTAGATGCCGCGTTGTGGGGGCACGCCAGGGTTACACGGAGTTCGGGGGCCTATGGGAGTCTGGGAGGCCAGGTGTTGAGTTGCTGCGCCTGAAGCCCCAACACCCTAAATCCTAAAGCCCTTGGGCCCTGAACCCTAACACCCTTGAACCCTAAGCCCTCAGCCCTCAGTACTTCTTGTCACTGTCAACCCTAACACCCTTGCACCCCAAACCCGACGCCTTCCGTACTTCTTGTCGTTGTCAACCATCGGGAGAGGGCCGTCAGACCGCTGGCAAGCTGAATGGAAAACACCCGCTGTACGGTTTATGGGCTAGGGTTGAGGGTTTCGGTGCTTCCGGTTTAGGATTTGGGGGGTTCAGGGCTTCAAGGCTTTTGGCTGCCAGAGTTTCGATGGTTGAGTCGTTCGGGGTTTGGTCGCCACGGTGCACGCAGCCCTCGAGTCTTCAACCCAACTTTGAGTCCCCTGCCTTGATCCCGAAGCCCTAAACCCTCTACAGGACCTCGAAAAGTCGAAACGCCTCTCAAGCCCTTCTTCCCAACGTTTGGCCTTCATGCAGACATTCCTTCAGTCTTGAGTTGGCGGTTTCAAAGGTTAGGGTCCCATTTGCTTTCCCCCCCCCCTGCTCCTCAAACCAGGAGGTAGATTTGCATTAATAAGGAAATCCCAAAAGTTAAGGACTTCTAGTTTTACCCTCCCCCCCCCAAATTGCGGCCAAGTTGCCCTACACTACAACCTGAAGCATTTTCAAAATCCCTGTGCAAGGCGTGAGGGCATGGATCCAGAGTTCGTCCGCGAGGAGGTGGCGCGCGGCCGCGTGAGGAGCTCAACTGCACAGGAGTCTACGGGGGAACAACAAACAAAGGGGATGCTGTATGCATGCATGCATAGACGTATGTTGTGTGCATGTGTGAGTCTGAGTGCGTTCCTGAAGATTGAGGCTACGATTTTCATGATTTCGTCATCACTTGACATTCCCATGGGCGGTCCCAACCCTGCACTCCTTCGAACCTTCCCTGAACCTCTCACCGCCCCTGCACTCCCAAGCCTTAATCCTGACACAATCGAGGCCATCATTCCTGCGAATCGGAACCATCCGGAGCCGTAGGCTCAGTCGAAAATGGCCGAGCGGCGGCGAACACGGAACTTTTTTGCAGCTGAGGTCTCTAGGTTTATGGGGTTTCAAGCATTTGACGCAAAGCTGGGAGCTATACATTGACCTGAACTTTTCTCGTTTCGACATTCCGGTTTGCACGGTTCGGGCTCACTGCCAGCTCGGTTTCGGTCTGGTTGAACTTCTATGCCTCATCTAGCAAAGGCCAGCTTCTGCAACAGGTCGGAACCGATGATCATCGGTCGTCACTTCAAGGCCGAGGGCTTGGCAGCCTCTGGCACTATCGCACGGTTTCTGCTTTTGGTTGGGGTTTCAGGTCTGGAGCCCTTCAGCCCCTAGCCGGCGTGATGCACGGCGCCGAAGGGTAAAGGGCAGCGCGGCTGATGCTCATGATGCGGGCCTGGTCGGCGCCGAAGGATAAAGGGCAGCGCGGCTGATGCTCATGATGCGGGCCTGGTCGGCGCCGAAGGGTAAAGGGCAGCGCGGCTGATGCTCATGATGCGGGCCTGGTCGGCGCCGAAGGGTAAAGGGCAGCGCGGCTGATGCTCATGATGCGGGCCGGGTCGGCGCCGAAGGGTAAAGGGCAGCGCGGCTGATGCTCATGATGCGGGCCGGGTCGGCGCCGAAGGGTAAAGGGCAGCGCGGCTGATGCTCATGATGCGGGCCGGGTCGGCGCCGAAGGGTAAAGGGCAGCGCGGCTGATGCTCATGATGCGGGCCGGGTCGGCGCCGAAGGGTAAGGGCAGCACGGCTGATGCTCATGATGCGGGCCTGGTCGGCGCCGAAGGGTAAAGCCGAAGGGTAAAGGGCAGCGCGGCTGATGCTCATGATGCGGGCCTGGTCGGCGCCGAAGGGTAAAGGGCAGCGCGGCTGATGCTCATGATGCGGGCCGGGTCGGCGCCGAAGGGTAAAGGGCAGCGCGGCTGATGCTCATGATGCGGGCCGGGTCGGCGCCGAAGGGTAAAGGGCAGCGCGGCTGATGCTCATGATGCGGGCCGGGTCGGCGCCGAAGGGTAAAGGGCAGCGCGGCTGATGCTCATGATGCGGGCCGGGTCGGCGCCGAAGGGTAAGGGCAGCACGGCTGATGCTCATGATGCGGGCCTGGTCGGCGCCGAAGGGTAAAGGGCAGCGCGGCTGATACTCATGATGCGGGCCTGGTCGGCGCCGAAGGGTAAAGGGCAGCGCGGCTGATGCTAATGATGCGGCCTGGCCGGCGCCGAAGGGTAAAGGGCAGCGCTGCTGATGCTCATGATGCAGGCCTGGTCGGTGCCGAAGGGTAAAGGGCCGTGCGGCTGATGCTCATGATGCGGGCCTGGTCGGCGTACAGGCGGCTGATGCTCATGATGCAGGCCTGGTCGGCGCCGAAGGGTAAAGGGCAGCGCGGCTGCTGCTCATGATGCGGGCCTGGTCGGCGCCGAAGCGCAAAGGGCAGCGCGGCTGATGCTCATGATGCGGGCCTGGTCGGCGCCGAAGGGTAAAGGGCAGCGCGGCTGATGCTCATGATGCGGGCCTGGTCGGCGCCGAAGGGTGAAGGGCAGCGCGGCTGATGCTCATGATGCGCGCTGGCTCGGCGCCGAAGGGTAAAGGGCAGCGCGGCTGATGCTCATGATGCGGGCCTGGTCGGCGCCGAAGGGTAAAGGGCAGCGCGGCTGATGCTCATGATGCGGGCCTGTTCGGCGCCGAAGGGTAAAGGCCTGGTCGGCGCCGAAGGGTAAAGGGCAGCGCGGCTGATGCTCATGATGCGGGCCTGGTCGGCGCCGAAGGGTACAGGGCAGCGCGGCTGATGCTCATGATGCGGGCCTGGTCGGCGCCGAAGGGTAAAGGGCAGCGCGGCTGATGCTCATGATGCGGGCCTGGTCGGTGCCGAAGGGTACAGGGCAGCGCGGCTGATGCTCATGATGCGGGCCTGGTCAGCGCCGAAGGGTAAAGGGCAGCGCGGCTGATGCTCATGATGTTGGCCTGGTTACAGCCCTCGTAGACCCTAACCGTTAACCCTAAACCCTAAAGCCCAACAAGCCCTAACCTGACTGTTACGTACCCCCAAACCCTAGACCCTAGACTCCCAAGAGCAACTAAACACGCGGATCATCGGCTAAAAGTCACTGAGCACGCACCCTGAACCCTGAACCCTGAACCCTAAACCCTGAACCCTAAACCCTAAACCCTAAACCCTGAACCCTAAACCCTAAACCCTAAACCCTTGACCCTTGAGCTCTAAACCCTAAACCCTAAACCCTAAACTGAGCAGGTGAAGATCAACTCCAACATCGGCAACTCTGCTGTCGTGGGGGGCCCTTGGCCCGACTCGAGCATTCCAAGCGAAACCATTGCTGAAACACAAAGGGTTCAGTGTAGGCTTTTTGGGTTTTGGGGTTTTGGGGTGTAGGATTTAGGGTTTAGGCTTGGATCCCTATTATACGGCACCTCATATCTAGGGTACCCCAAAAGGGTTTAGGGTTCTAGGGTTTTAGGGTTTAGGGTTTAGGGTTTAGGGTTTAGGGTTTAGGGTTCCGGGTAGGTTCAGCTTGGGGGGTTTTCAGGGGCTAGCAGGTCCCAGGGCCCAAAGCTTCGAACCCCAAAGCTTAGGAACAGGGTTACCCTAAACCCTAAACCCTAAACCCTAAACCCTAAACCCTAAACCCGAAACCCTAAGCCCTAAACCCTAAACCCTAAACCCTAAACCCTAAACCCTAAACCCTAAACCCTAAACCCTAAACCCCTGAACCATTAAAAAGAAAACTCCATGAGCCTTAAACCCGCGAACCTCGACTCTGCCTAAGGGTCTAGGATTACGTGTTGTGGGGCCTGGAGTCCCCGCTCTAACGGTTCTGGGTTTATCGCCCTCATTCAAGTCAGCAATGCAAAGGTCAATCCAACAAATCAAGGATGCCGAGCATATCGGAAGAAGTGCAAAACATGCGGTTCATTTTTTGGGACAGCTGAGGCTCGAGGTCATTTTCGTGAGGCATGTCCCCTAAACCCGAAGCCCTAAACCCTTAAGACCCTTGAGGCCGTGCCCGACCCTCCCAAGCTCACCCTCAACCCCCTACGCCCTTTAGCTCACATTGACATAGCCCGGAAGCCGAAAACCAAAACCCTCAAGCCAGAAGCATAAGCCCTCCAAGCCCCCAAGCAGTTCCCAGACGACAGGCTTCCAACATCGAAGAAGAAGTCGAGAAGCTGCAGTGGAGCTCACTGTGGGGTCTCCTGCCCTGAAAAGATCTCAGACATTCTGCGGCCAAGCATCAACCTTTTTTCAGCGTCCACAAGCACCCATTGCGTCCATAGGCATCTTCGTCGCCTAAGCCCCACCTCGAGCCGTGCCGTTTCAGCACACCGCAAGCCAGGGCAACGAGGTTTCTTATCCTGCAGTTCATCACCCGAGGTGCCGACACTCTTATGGACCTCAGCACTGGCAAGCACATCCATGAGACGAGGGAGTGGATCATTCGGAACAGTGTCAGGGCCCAAGCGTGCCAATAATTGAAGTTTTGGGGCCCTACTCCACTAGACTTGCCGCGGTCGGATGCCGGTTCTTGTTTGGAAGGGAATGGGTTCTCTTCAAACCCATCAAGAAACAAGCAAGAGGCCGGAGAGGGAGAGAGAGAGAGGGATATGTCAATGTAGAGGTAGGGAGAGAGGGAGAGAAGCAAAAGAGACGAGGACAATGAGGGAACGCAACAACTCAATGGCCTGAATGCACGACTGCTCAGCTGGTACCGTCAACATCGTGGCCATCTTTGAACAGCCCGGAAACAGCTGTAGCTTTGAGAGCTGAGCATATAAACAAGCCCCAACTCTCCCAATCCCAAAAACTTGGTGTGTACCGAGCCGAGGCTTTGCCGGTGGGAACAGTGCCCATCTACCAGGCGCTTGAGAAGGCAACCTGGCCACAAATCTCGCAGCCTTATACACTCCGAGAAGCTACTGCAGAAGGATGGAAAAGCAAGTAAAGTCCAAGAAGGAGAAGAGCGTGTGCCATTGATTGATGAAGAAGAGTGATGTCTGAGGTTGAGCCCTAAACTCTAAAACCATACCACCTCATTGCATTGCCCATGTGTGGTCCTTTTTCTGGGACCTCTTCTGCAAGGAAGCCTCTCAGAAACGTCGCCTAAGCCTGTAACTGTTTGCGCGTTTAGGGGTGCTTTTGGGGAGATGCTCTTCGTTAACACGCAGAATCCAGCTACGCTAGCTTGCTGTGGAAGGGCTCCAGGAGCTTCCGTCAGGTCGACGGCATTGCCGAAGATCTGACCTGGGAGAAGTTCCGTGAGACTTTGATCGAGCAGGCCTTCTTCTTCGCAAAGCAACCCGCCCCCCCCAAGTTTAGGAAGGAGCCACCGAAATTTTAGGGTTTCGAGGCCGAAGAGCTTCGGGCTTTCAAGGCATCAGGACTGAAGGTCCCCATAAACCAACCAACTTGTCTTTGGGGTCCCGGCGTGGGGCTCAGGGCTTCGGAATGGAGGTCTATTTTGTTTAGTTATTTTTTTTTGTTTTTTTTTGGATTTTTTTTGTTTTTTGTCCTGGCTACTGGTACTACTACTACTACTACTACTACTACTACTACTACTACTACTACTACTACTACTACTACTACTACTACTACTACTTCTACTTCTACTTCTACTTCTACTTCTACTTCTACTTCTACTACTACTTCTCCTACTACTACTACTACTACTACTACTACTACTACTACCCTAAACCCTAAACCCTAAACCCTCAACCCTAAACCCTAAACCCTCAACCCTCAACCCTCAACCCTCAACCCTCAACCCTCAACCCTCAACCCTCAACCCTCAACCCTCAACCCTCAACCCTCAACCCTCAAACCTCAACCCTCAACCCTCAACCCTCAACCCTCAACCCTCAACCCTCAACCCTCAACCCTCAACCCTAAACCCTAAACCCTAAACCCTAAACCCCAAACCCTAACCCTAAACCCTAAACCCTCAACCCTCAACCCTCAACCCTAAACCCTAAACCCTCAACCCTCAACCCTCAACCCTAAACCCTCCTAAACCCTAAACCCTAAACCCTAAGCCCTAAACCCTAAACCCAAAAACAAAAAAACCCCAAAAAACAACAAAAAAGTCCTAATTTAATTCTCCTGCCCTTCGGAATCGGCACACGATCGGAGTTGGGTTCCTTCCCTGCCCTCGAAGCTGAACACGCTGATTCCTAGAAGTGGTGGCTTCGACTCACGCTCCGCTTCTGAGTTTAGGGTTTTAGGCTTCGGGGCTTGTGCCGTAGGTGGTACGACGAACGGTAGCAACAACGGCTCGTGGCGCGTGGGTGACGGCATGTGCTCACTCCGCATCCCTTGGGCACTCTTTGCTAACCTGTGACCCCACACCGTTGAGCCCTAAACTCCTCAACCTACCCTGAGCTCTAAATTTCCGAAACCTTGAGAAACTCGAAACCCCGAATGCCACAAGTCTGAAGCCCAGTCCTAAGCCTCGCGAGATTCAGACTTTCAGGGCTTAGGGCTTCAAACCCCAAGCGCCAAAACCGCGGTTCCCTCCTTCCTTGGCGAGGCCGAGCAGGGTGTCGACTATTGGCCCGCAGCCCAGACGCTTTCGTTTCAGACACGCGCGCCCTGGGGGGCGCATTTGTAGCATTTCGATTGTTGCATTTTCAGGGTTTTTTGCTTGTCTCCGCGTGTCTCCCCTTGTCTCCCTTCATGTGGGTGGCCTCGGCCGGGTCCCTTGTCTCCCTTTGTGGGGCCCCCGGGCTAATTGTCTCCGCTTGTCTCCCTTTGTCTCTCTTCATCTGGGCCCCACCTCCCCGGCAAGCGCGGACGTTGGCCCAACATCCACCCCTCAAGCATGGACGTTGGCCCCACGTGCACCCCTCAGTCGTGGACGTTGGCCCAACATCCATTCCTCACGCAACATCCACCCCTCAAGCGTGGAGCGTCCGCCCGTCAGGCGTGGATGTTGGCCCAACATGTTGGCACAATATCCGCCCCTGAGGAGTGCAAGTTGGCCCAACATCCACCCCTGAACGTGCGTGGATATCCCAAGACACCCCTCAAGTATGGATGTTGGCCCAACATCCACTCCTCAAACGTAAATGTTGGCCCAACATCCACCTCTCAAGCATGGATGTTGGCCCAACTTCCACCCCTCAAGCGTGGATATTGATGTTCGCAAAATCCACCCCTCGAGCGTGGACGTTGGCCCAACATCCCCTCAAGCGTGGATGTTGGCCCAAGTTGTTTCTTTCAAGGGACTGAGTTGGAATGTCCACCCACGACATCCTCAAGCAGAGCCCGGCCACTCCGGGAACTTTTAGAACAGCCCAAAGAAACGACTTACTATAGGGGTCGGAATAGGTGCCAATAGTATTCCCTTATGGTCCCTTTATACTTCTACTAGAATAACCCCCCCCAAAACCCTTGTTCTAGTTCTTAAGGCCCCTATATTACTTTCTTGCCTCGTCCAAAGAACCCAGATTTCATGAGTGATTGCCCCAATAAAGAAACGAATGCAGGCGCGAGCTTCCTGAAGGAAGTGTAAAACAGCTACAGGCCCCAGAATGGACCAACTTTCCATTCTGACGACGCGCTTCTTCGCAGGACAATCCATGCCGGGGTTCTCCTGCGCTTCGTGCCCCAGCTGCGCTGTCTTGAGCCCGAAACCCAAGTTTAAATTCCCCAAAAGGCCCAAGACCCCAGCCACCCCCCGAGACCCTGAACCCTAAGCCGGATTGGTAGGGTTTAGGGTTTAGGGTTTAGGGTTTCGGGTTTCGGGTTTCGGGTTTAGGGTTTAGGGTTTAGGGTTTAGGGTTTAGGGTTTAGGAACCTGGGTTGCAATCGTTCTGTTATGAAGTACCAGCAAGAGTCAAGGTGCCCCTGACTGCCAAGCGCCTCACGGGGATCGTACCGTCCTTGGACGTCGGATGTTGGATGAGATGCTATCACAGGCCCCAATCCCAAAAACCCCAAACCCAGGAGGTTTAGGAAGTCAGGGCTACCGCTACGGGTTGGGGGTGGTTCTCCGAGTCGTCAACATGGGGATGCTTCGGGGTGTAGGGTGGTGCGGTGAGGCTTGATGTTTTAGGGTTTAGGGTTTGAATTTGTAGGGTCTTAGGGTTTTGGGGTTTTGGGTTTCGGGGTTTAGGGTTTCAGGGTTTATGGTTCCTTCCCTCGCCGCATCTCAGGTACCGTATCCGGGAACGGCCGTCTTTCATCCTTGAAGGATATACTCCCTGGGCCCAAAACACTCTTGGGCGGCTGGGTGTTTTTTCCAATGCTTGACAAGCTCCTTGACTAGTTAACCCAAAGCATATCCGAAACAGGTTTTGTTTTCTTCGGTGGCGTGGCGCCACCCCAACATTTAAGTTAAGTAGTTTCTCCCATTGTAGTAGATGAGTGCATGCCATTTGTGAATTAAATGGTGCTCCTCAGAAGTTGGGGGCATATTTGTTCTTCAGAGGAGGGTTTTTCTGTTGGGGGTGGTGGGTTTAGCTTATGGAGACGAGCACCGGACAGCACGAGAACCTTTCGGAAACTTCGTCCAAGAAGCGTGGGAACTTGGCAAACCCAAAACCGTTTTAACCCTAATCCCGAAACCCTAAACCCCAAACCCTAAACCTTAACGCCTTAAAGCCACTGCCGACGGCCATGCAATTGCACAACCAACCCATGAGCTTTAGGTCAGTCGTGGGGGCTCCATCCATGCAAAGCTCTGCATTTCCAAGCACGAGGCCTTGCTGCTGGCCGCACTTTCGGGGGTTTAAAGCTTTTGGGGTACCCTGAGCGCCTAAACTTCAAAACCCCTAACCCTGAGAGGCTCTAAACCCTAAACCCTAAACCCTAAACCCTAAACCCTAAACCCTAAACCCTAAACCCTAAACCCTAAACCCTAAACCCTAAACCCTAAACCCTAAACCCTAAACCCTAAACCCTAAACCCTAAACCCTAAACCCTAAACCCTAGACCCTAGACCCTAGACCCTAGACCCTAAACCCTAAACCCTAAACCTTAAGCCCCACGCCCTAAATCCATAGGGCCATAGGGCAGCAGGGTACAACTGCTGCCAGGTCGGACAGGAGATGTCGTAGCTCGCACCAGACAACCCCAGCGGAAAGTTTGGGATTATAGTGCTCCCTTTTAAGGACTGTTAGTACAAGGGGCACCGACAAGGTAGAAGGTGGCGGTGCTGAGGGCTTCACATAGGGAGTGCTTGGGGTTCAAGTTTTGCTGTCGCCTCTCACATGGAGAGCATGGCAGTGTTAAAGCATCCCAGCGCATAAGCCCAAAGCTGTACCCCTTAATCTCGGAACCCGAAACTTGGACAAACGGACAAGTCCTACGTCTGAATTCCATCCCCCAGCAAAGCTCTGAACAGCAATGGCCACAGGCTGTAAGGCTTCCGATGCAACAGTTTTTTGCTGAGGAACGTGTGGGACTGGTTTCGGATCCCGAACGCCGAACTCCTGAATTCCACCCTCCTCGGGTAGGAATTTCATGCAGAAGCACTTGAAATCCTAAACCTTACACTTGCAGGTTGTTCCCCCCTTTTTGTACAAGTCACCGCAGATAATGGAGATGATCATCCCTTGTTAATCGAATCCCTATCAAAGGCTGTTGCCTCGAAACGGGGAGCATCAGATCAAGTCGCCATGGAAGCCAAAAGCAGCGGTCACAGGGCAACTCTTGTCATCAAAAGACCCAAGAAGTGGCCGAGGAGAACTTTGCGTACGAGCATTGGGACGACATTCTGGACATCTGCAAGAAGTACGACGTGCTCCGCGCTCGGTGGGGGAGCTGTTCAGGGGTCCGATCGAGCGGTAGTTCGACCCAAGCCCTGGTTTCAATCAAAGCAGGGACTGATGGTATCTGTGTGAGCTCCGACAGCATGATAGCAAAAAATCATAGCGTGATTTGGGATGTTCTCTCCTTATTCCAGCAGTCCTTAAAAGGGATTATTCGCGCCCCCTATTAAAACCTCTAGTAAGGACGGTCAGTATAAGGGGGAACATCCAAAAATGTGATGTTAATGGTCTCCTGCATGTTGGCTATCCATGGTTACTACATTGGTCACGCCCCTAGTTCAGCATGTGACTGCCCCGTATGGGTATTTCCCAAAATAGGGGTACCCCGTTTATACCCAAAGAGAATCGAATCCCCGTTACATGGACCTACCCCCCAATTTCTAAAACCCCCATATCTTGCCTCCAGTTCGCTGTGCCTTCGGCCTGAGGGCCTCCGGTTGCCGTAAGGTGAGCCGCAAAAAGGTCCAAGATCTCAGGATGCGAAGTAGCGAGACTGGTTGCCAAGACTTCTCGCAACTCGAAGCCGAGGACCCGCTGTGTTGAATGCCCAGGTTGCGGCTTGAGGCTTGGGGTTCTGGCATGCGAGAAGTGCCAGGATTATTACGGGACACGGCAAAAGCACGACCAAGGTAGAGAACATGCCGCACCAGGGTTCACGAAAGAAGCGCACCTTGGTTAGCAGGACCACGCCCATGGACTCCTCGGACGGGCCAGAGGCAGCTCGGAGGAAGGGCTTGCATCTCGGCCTGACCTCTACTTTGTGTGGCTCCTGCATCGAGGGGTGGGCTGTTTGGGGTGGGTAGCAGTTCCAACAGCGGCTCACCTGGTTCGCTGAGGCCCGCCGCGCACGTTGTCAAGCCCGACAAGAAGCAGCGAGCGATGATGCAAAGCATGTCTGCGGTGGAGTTGCTGGACTTGTTTCTCCACCAGGTCTTTCAACGCACATGCGATGATGGCCTTCTGATCGAGTCCTTCAGCGTGCAGCAGCAGATCCACCGGGAGATCTCCAAGCAGAAAGCGGAGTTGACACGGTTGTCGCCTTCTGCAGCTCGGAACATGCAGCGGCTCCTGTCACGCATGAGCTGGACCCGCATGCTGCGCTTTCTGAAGATGAACCCAAAGTGCGACCACGGCTTCCTGGACTATGTCGGGAGAGAGCTGGCCAACCTTCGGGCAGGAGATGTGAGCGACCTGCGGCACGTGACATCGGCTTGGCTCTAGGAGCCTAGGCAAGTGCCTATTAGTACAAACGCGTTGCGTGTTCGGGGCAATCCTGGGCAATGGCGAACCGGATGCTTGCATGTACTCTGAAGCTCAGATTCCGTTTCACAACTGCGGCTTTCCTAGTCCCAAGAACCTCGCGCTTTCAGGGCAACAGGGAATTTCGAAATGTGAATGTCAGATTCCGTCTCACCAAGTCACATATGGCGCATCAAAATGCTGAACTTCTGAATATATATCGTGTCCGCGCAGGCTTTCAATCCCCTGCACGAAGCGGACAACTGTCCCGCATTTTCCTCCAGGCACGAAATTTACGAGCCAAGCATGCCTGTTGAGCCCATGACGGTCACGGTAGCCGCAGCCGCTACTCGCTTTTGCAGCCGGCCGGGTCATTGCCCCAATATCCTTCCCGGTACCCATAGATCCCAAGAGCTTTTAGGCTTCGAGCGGCGCACAGGCGATGGCCTTTTTTGAGGTCTCCGGCATGTGGCCGAACTGACAGCAAAAACCGGCAGCAGCACCGACAACAAAAAAGGTGCCCACCCCCCCCCCCGGCCCCGCGTCCCCCAGCCTGCACCGAACAGGTTGGGTGTCCGGAAGGCCACCGATGGCATCGTGAGATCCTCTCTCCGTACTGTACTGCTGCTTCCTTAAGCTTAGTCAGGCTACAGACCCCAAACCCTCAACCCGAAGTGAAGCCAGAGCGAAACTGTGCAAGCGCATCTCTGATTTGGCGACCTCTGGGCTCTAATGTGTAGTAGCACATGAAAGTTGCGACGACGCCCGCCGATTGCTCGAAGCCGAGGACGCGCTTTTGTGTCGAATGCCCTCGTTGCGATTTATGGGAGAGTCGGGTTCCATTTGTGTGGCAAAAAGCGAGCTCCGAGCACGAGCAGAGAAACATCGAGCCTGGAAACTTGAAAGCCTCAACCCAGAAGAACGGTTAGCAGGACACGCCCATGGACTCCTCGGACGGGCCAGAGGCAGCTCGGACGAAGGGCTTGCATCTCGGCCCGATCTCTACTTTTTGTGGCTCCTGCATCGAGGGGTGGGCTGTTTGGGGTGGGTAGCAGTTCCAACAGCGGCTCACCTGGTTCGCTGAGGCCCGCCGCGCACGTTGTCAAGCCCGACAAGAAGCAGCGAGCGATGATGCAAAGCATGTCTGCGGTGGAGTTGCTGGACTGGTTTCTCTACCAGGTCTTTCAACGCGCATGCGATGATGGCCTTCTGATCGAGTCCTTCAGCGTGCAGCAGCAGATCCACCGGGAGATCTCCAAGCAGAAAGCGGAGTTGACACGGTTGTCGCCTTCTGCAGCTCGGAACATGCAGCGGCTCCTGTCACGCATGAGCTGGACCCGCATGCTGCGCTTTCTGAAGATGAACCCAAAGTGCGACCACGGCTTCCTGGACTATGTCGGGAGAGAGCTGGCCTACCTTCGGGCAGGAGATGTGAGCGACCTGCAGCACGTGACATCGGCTTGGCTATAATACAAGACTGCTTGGAGTTTGCATCGGAGAGACGGAACGTACACGTATTTGTGAACATGCTTAACCCCAATGACGTTCAACCTCGGATGTAGTCTCCATGTCAACGCACAGTATCTTACATGCAGATGATAAGTGCTCTCTCTGATTTTCTTGCATTGCTCCAAGCATGGAATTTAAATTAGCATGCGGTGCCTCGTGGACCGGGTGCCTGTGGCAAGTTGTTGCAGCTGTCGGTGCCCAAACGCTCATTACCACACCCAACGAACCGAAAGCCCAAAAGCCGCATTTTCTGAAGTCTGGGGCACATGGCTGAAAGCTGCGTGCTTGCCGAAAATCCATGCTCATTGGATTGACTGATCGGCCTAGACAGTAAGGCCGACAAGAGAGGGTTGCCACTTCGCAAACTCCGAATTCTCACCGAAAAGTTTAGACCCAAATCCTCATCCTTGACTAGGGTGAATCCAGCGCCAAGCTTGTGTTCAGTCAGGCAACCGGACGCTTGGATGTACTCCGAGCCTGATTCCATCTCACCATGCTTCACCTCACATGCAAACACGCAAATGTTGTGTGCATTGTCCGAGAGAACTTTTGCGCATATACTTTGCGCATATCTGCATGGTGCTCTGCCTTCCGGGGCTTCCTCAAGGTTTGTACTTGAACATGTGTCGGGTTTAGGGTTTAGGGTTTAGGGTTTAGGGCTTAGGGCTTAGGGCTTAGGGTTTAAGGTTTAGGGGGCCTGGGTTGGTTGGTGCCTGTCTAGCCGCCCCATGCAGGACAGAGTGCCGGGCTCGAAAAACAGCTCGGTAGGCCCTGGGGACATGATATATTTTCCCTTATTGGGTTTGAGAGGATCATATTCAGGAGTATATTTATGAGACGGTTTTAAGGGCCATCCGAGAGAGAGAGAGAGAGAGAGAGAGAGAGAGAGAGAAGGGCAGAGTGGGAGGGAGAGAGAGAGCGACTAGTGAGTAGTCGTTGCAGCCGGTCTGCACCGAGGTGTCAAGCCTGCGTCATCGCTCAAACCCCCATCGCCCCTAAAGACCCAAAATCGTTTTTGAAACTGTGTGCAGACGACTTGCGATTCCTTCGAAGTGATCTGAAGCGTCTGGGGCGTCTGCGCACCAGACGAGAATCCATGCTGCATGGATTGACTGATGACAGGAGGACCGACAAAAGAGGGTTGCCACTCGCAAACTCCCAGTTCTCACTGACCGCCGAGCCTAAGAGGTTGGGCCAGTTGGGGTCAATCGGTACATCTGCCTCTTCTCCCGAAGTTCCGATGTCATGGAGGAAGGATAGCACAGTGAGATCTCTTGGTAGCGTTTGCTTCTTGGTTGCGTGGCCACTGGGCGTCGTAAGCGGGATGCTCGGCCCTTAAGCTCCTATCTTCAGCCTGCTGTGATCGTTAATGTGGAGGCCTGTCTAGCTGGAATGGTGTTTTTGTATAGTTTGTGTTGTCCCGGCTTCTAGGTTCTATATAAAGCGACTCAATGTAACAGAATCGGTGCAAGCTACTTCGCCCCTGTGTAGATGCCGACAACTTCGCTGCAAAAGGATCTGAGGCCGAAGCTCAAAATGCTTAAGCTCGAATCGTGGACACTTTAACCCCAAACCGTAAACCCGAAACCCTAAACCCGGTCCGAAACCTCGGCTGCAGTACAATTCCGGGGTTGATTAGGAACATTAAGTTTCAGGTTCTTATGGGCCCTAAGGCCCCCCTCTCTTGCAACACCCTAAGACCTCAACCCTAAACCCTGACACCTGAATCCCGAAAACGCCACTGAGGTCTCTGAGTATTGGCGACGGCCTACGTCCCGGTTGCATCAAGGACCGTGAGTTTTCGGGCTTAGGCTTGAAGGGTTTGGTTTGGGGTTTAAAGTTCTTTTTGTTACATCCGAATGCGTAGCCGAGGGTTCTCGGTTCCAGAGGGGTCTGGCAGTGCGGCAGTGACCCGACTCCGTACGTGTCCGCCAGCGAGCGCTGGCAAAGCATCTGGGAGCGGTCCATTCGTGACCAACTCGTGGTTGTCGTCACTTGGGGATTCACGAAATTCGGGGTACCTTAAAGAGGTCCTGATTATAAGGAGATCCTACTACTTGGGGGTCGATATCAAGGTCCCCATTGTCGTAAACCCCCACTTCTGGAAGCGTTTGTTGAAGGTGTTTTGCAGCGAAGAGTGCCAGCAAAGTGCCGACAGCCACGGTGCTAATGTCGGCGCCATACACCACTAATGTCGTCACTTTCGAAGCTTTGGGCTTGGTCTTTGTAGACCATCTGAATATCGGCATTATGTGTACTACCGTCTCTACTACTACTTAAAATCTCAAGAACATGCCAATAACAAAGTTGTAGATCATAAAATTTATGAATTTCCAATCTTCTAAAGTTTAGAAAGGTGTGCAAAAAGGGCCTCATAAAGTTTTTAATTTTCTAGCCTTTTTGCAGGTTCATTTCATACGTTCATTCAGCATTATCATCGTGTCCCGCGAGCACCAGTAATCTGATATCGCGGGTTAATAATAACATGGTTGTTCCCCGTGCGACAATCATAAATAAAGTGTGTGCACGGGACAATATTATTATTAGTGAGTTTACGGGGCCCTTCATTATACTATTTGCGCATACTTGTAATATAATTCGCGCGTATGCACGAAATATTATAATAAAGGGGTTCTTTTCATTCACTTCTTATAAAATACCGCGGGCCCTTATAACCGTAAACCCTAAACCCTAAACCCTAAACCCTAAACCCTAAACCCTAAACCCTAAACCTTAAACCCTAAACCCTAAACCCTAAACCCTAAACCTTAAACCCTAAACCCTAAACCCTAAACCCTAAACCCTAAACCCTAAACCCTAAACTCTTACTGGGGCTCTTCTTCTACATCAAGAAGCGCCCCAGGACGCCAACGACGAGGCCCAGTTCAGCGAGCTCAAGGCGACCGCAACGAGGGTGTAGGGTTTAGGGTTCAGGGTTCCCTTTTCCCCCTTATCCCAACACCCTCTTACCCTAAACCGCTCTGAAGCCCCAAACTCTGAGCCTACTGGGCATCTAGGCTTGGCCCTCTTAGCTCCAAGGGTCAGGATGTCATGATTCCGCATCAGTTCAGGAGAAATTTCTCTGTAGGATGTTTCTTCGGAGAGATTTGCTGGTGGTCTTAGATTGGTGGGTCTGTGCAAGTCCCTCTACATCTACACCCGAAAGCTTGGATCACTCCAAGCCCGCCTGTACACTCCATACCCTGGCCCCTCATAAGAGCCCTACATGCCTGCTTTCTTTGGGGTTGAGGGTTTAGGGCCCCCTAAACCCTAAACCCTAAACCCTAAACCGTAAACCTTAAACCCTAAACCTTTAACCCTAAACCCAAGAAACTAAACCCTAAAGCCCTTCTTTGGGGTTGAGGGTTCAGGGTTCAACCATGCTCTGGTTGCCAGGTTCAAGGTGAGCTGACCCAGCGTGCGTGGGCAAAGGGGGTCCAGGCCAGCGGACGCAGACGGGTCGAGAGTTTAGGGTTTAGGGGTTAGGGTTTAAGGTTTAGGGTTTAGGGTTGAGGGTTTCGGGTTTAGGGTTCAGGGTTTTATAGGGTTCAGGGTGGGCTTTGCAAAGTTGCCTGGGGGCTTGTTGGAGGCGCTTTGGAGCAAAACGGCGACTTTGCGAAGAAACCAAACATGTCAGTCAAGATTGGGGGGAAGTTGCTTGGGGGGCTTGTTGGGGGCGCTTGCAAAACGGCGACTTTGCGAAGAAGCCAGGGGGCTTGTTGGGGGGTGCTTTGAAACAAAACCCTCAAGTAAGTTTGCTCTCTTCAACTCCATGCTTCGATGAGGTAGGTCTAGCATGAAGCTGAGAGGTGATGAACGAAGGACCCGGGCATGTGCCCTTGCACAAGCACCATGGTGGCAATGACCAGCGGGGTTATTGTAGGGAGCCATTAAGTGGTTTTCTACGTCCGGGCTTACTGTTCTTACAGCCAAACCCTCTGTGCAAATAAAGTCACCTTGCAACGGGCTGCGGGGCCAAGGGTTGGGTTTGGGGCTCGTTTCGAGTGTTTGGCCTTGGGCATGGGCGTGCTCCGAAGCCACAAAACTCTAAAGTTCACAGCCGAGGGCTGGACGCTTTGAGATCCTTTCTGTTTCTGGCGGTCAAGGGGCCTACAAAACACCAACACCCCAAGGACTCTGAAGTGTGAAGTCCCATTATCCGAGCCTGAACGTTTCAACTTAGGATCCCGGAGAACATGCGGAAGCAGCTCGAATGGTGCCATGAGGTGCCTTTGCCCTTCGTAGCACTCAGGCCACAGCCCGCACCACTCAGCCTTCCGCGAGCGCAACAAGGGGTGTCTCAGAGAGTTGCTGCGCTCTTTGGGTGGTGAGGGTTGAGGAAGCTGGGGAGGAAGGGCATCTAGAGGAGGAATGGGCCCACGCTTGAAAGCGTTTTCAGTTTCGGGCCTACCCCTGTGAGCTAGAACGTCAGTCATAATCCAGCCCGAACCCCTGAAAAAGAACAACAAAAGAAACAGGTTCCCCCCCCCCCTTCCCCATACAAACAAAACACCCAAAAAGAGTATAATAGTTTCAAAAAACGGCAACAAACCAAGAGGCCAGGACCCCCCCCGAGTTGTTGAGCTGTCTGCCAGACCTCTGAGCCGAGTCTTGCGCCACTTCTGTCCCAAGCCCTTCAACTCCCTGGCCACGAACATCGAGGATTTTGGGCCCGAAACCTCAACCCTAAACCCTAAACGCTAAACCCTAAACCCTAAACCCTGAACCCTAAACCCGAAACCCGAAACCCTCAACCCTCTAGGGTGTGGAACTTTGGGGGATTGAGGCGCCCTTCTACACACTGGGCCCCCTCACCACGGATATCGCTCCGGGCTACGACCACATCACCTCCGCCATCGGTGCGGCGAACATCGGTGCCATGGGGCATCTGGGCCGGGCTTAGTTTGGAGGCTTCAGGGGGTTTAGGTTTTCGGGTTTAGGGTTCAGGGTTCAGGGTTGAGGGTTTGGAGAGCTTGCTGCGGGAGAGCTTGCAGCGGGGCTCTTTGGGGGTGTGGGTCGTGGCTGTTAGATGTTACGGCAGCTCTTTTTTTGGGTCTGCTGTGCTCCTGGCCCGGGTCTCCTTAGGTCCTTGCCTTTCCTAGCTTTTCTGCAGAAAATCCTCAGAAGTTCGACGGAGTACCTCCAGTGCTAGGGTGCCTACACACAGAATCCTGCAGAGAGCGCCCACCCCCACAGAGAAGCCGGTACAGAATCCCACATAGGATCCCTTCAGTGCCCAGCCCAAAGAGCCTCGTCAGTCCCAGACAATCCCACAGAGTATCCCTGACCCTAAACCCTAAACCCTAAACCCTAAACCCTAAACCCTAAACCCTAAACCCTAAACCCTAAACCCTAAACCCTAAACCCGAAATCCTAAACCCTAAACCCTAAGCCCCAAACCCCCTTCTCTGGGAAGCTCGGGAAACAGACCACAATCTTTAGCCGAGCTTCCCACAAGCCTAGCCGAGCGGTTCCAAGGACGGCCATGCTCTGCTACGTCACCCCCAAGGAGCACCTGGGCCTGCCGGACCGCGAGGATGTGAAGGCCAAGGGGGCGGGACTCGTGTGGGTTTAGGGTTTAGGGTTTAGGGTTTAGGGTTTAGGGTTTAGGGTTTAGGGTTTAGGGTTTAGGGTTGTTGATGATGCACTGCTATTACTTCCTGCCCCTTTGCGGTGCTATCTTACCACCGACCGGGCACGATCCCCCACTTCAGCTTGACGTTTCTTCCTAGAGCAACACATGCAAGTCGCCTTCCCCAGGGCGCGGTGGGCGTCGGACTGGCCGCGGAGGGGGAGCTAGCTGAGGTGTACAGGTCTGACCCTAGTGCTCTGACAGGAGTGGCGATCCATCATCCGGAGCCTCGCACCCTAAACCTTACACCCTGCTTGAAGGGGACTCCTGCGGGCAGCTGCGCCCGAGGGCCAAGGTCTGCGAGAGCCCGTGAAGATTAAGCTCTGCAGCTGCTCCGGGTGCCATGCTTCACCACAACCTCGACGGACTGGACCTCCGTTTTCTCCACTTTTTGACCAGTGCCCAAATTGCAAGCTGCCATAGGAAGGAGACGCTCAACTTGCTGCGCCTGACTCAGAAGCCCACGTGCGCGAAGATGAGTCATTGCCTGCAGCGCATAGCGCTAGAAGCGCTTGACCCCAGCTTAACCCCCAAACCCTAAACCCTAAACGCTATAAACCCTATACCTTATACCCTAAACCCTAAACCCTAATCCCTAAACCTTAAACCCTAAGCCCTAACCCCTAAACCCTAAACCCTAAAGGCAACCTCCAGGCCCCTGGAGCCCAGCCACCCCCAAACCTCCAAGGCCCAGTTGCTTTGTTGTTGAAACGATGACTATGACTATAAATTGCAAAAGTGAGCATTTTCCTAAGGCATATAGACACAAATAAAACAGAACAAAAACAAATATAAATACAAATAAAAACAAAGAACAAACATAACAAATAGATAAGAGCAACTAAAAAGTAGAGAAATACATGAATCGATATTATATATGTATATGTATATATATATATATATATACATATGTGTGTGTGTGTGTGCCTTTTGGGTTTTGCCAGATGACAAAGTCTAGGCAGTGGAAGGGCCAAGCAATCATTGGGCGTGGTAAATGCTTTGGGACCCGGCATTCAACTCGGAAGTAAAGACACCAAAGCAGGTTGACGCGAATCGCGGGCAGGACATCCTGATGTGAAACTAGGGTTTGTGTAGTTACAAGGCTGTGCCTGCATTCACTAACACTGGGCAGGGGGGGCAGGGCATGGGGCGGGGGGGGGGTGGGCGCAGGGCTGGATGGGGGGGGGGGGGGGGCATGGGGTGGGGGGGAGGGGGCTGGATGGGTTCTTCTACTCAGCCCTAAGCCCCAAGCTCCAAACGCAATGGCTTTCTAGAAGGCCGGTATCATCGCGTATCGCATCGCAGCCCATGCTGCTGACCTGGTCCTCGCCTCGGAAAGGTTTAGGGAGTTTAGGGGGTGGCTGAACCTATTTACATACGAGTGCGCCTTTTCTAATCCTCATATATACAAACAGATATCTATATTTCTATATATATATATATATAATGTAGAAAAACAAAACCAGAAAAACAATATATATATATATATATATCTATGGATACATGTGTTTTTATGTATTTATACGTATATTCAGCTAACCCTGTGGGTGCCTCATTAGGGGTTACTCTGTTCGTCCTTGAAGAGCAGCAAGCCCCCCAAATCCCAAGCCCGAAGCCCCAAACTCCAAACCTTAAACCCTAAACCTAACCTCCCGCCTCCCCTAAACCCTGCCCTAAACCCCTGAACCCCCTAAACCCCCTAAACCCCCTGAACCCCTAAACCCCCTTAAACCTCCTAAACCCCTAAACCAACCTAACCCCCAGCCTGCCGAGGCCAAAGGCCACCCGCGCGCCCAGGAGTGGGACGATACCCTCTCGAAAGCGCGCTTCGAGCTCTTCGGCGTGTGGGTCGGGTTCGTATGGGGGCCTTAATCAAAATTAGAATAGAGTTCTGGGGGGTTGTTGCAGTCTATGTATAAAGGGACCATAAGGGAATACGCTTAGTAATTGTAAACGCTTGCGCGCGCCGCCTCGGCAGCCGGGCCGGCCCCAGGACAGGAAAGGAGGAAAGAGGGTTTCGCAAAAAAAGGGAGGAAGGGCAGCGGGGTTAAAGGGGGGGGGGGTGGGGGGGGGTTTGGGGGGGGTGCGGGGGGGTCTGCTTGTTCTAGACGCTTCTCGGCAGGAAGCCGAGGCGAATTATTCCGACCCCTATATTAGGGTCTTGGGGTTTAGGGCTTAGGGGTCAGGCAGTTGAAGGTTGGGGAAACTGGGCTTTTAGGGGATGGAGGGGGGCCCCCCCCCATTCCCAAGGCCTGCTCACATCTGCAATTGCTAGTTGCTGAGTGCGGGCGCTTCTGAGGGGTTGATGCCCTACACCTGCATTTTGCCATACTGCATTGTCTTGGTTGGGCTTTCAGACGAAGCCTCCTTTCCCCCGCACCTTAAGAAGCCCCAAAAAAACAAAGGGTAATCCCCACATTTCCCTGATAAGGAAAAGCATTCTATTCATTGGGGGGGGGGGGTTCTTAAGCAAATAGTATAAATCCCAAACCCTCATTCCTAAACACGATACCCTAAACCCTAAACCCTAAAACCCTAAAACCCTAAAACCCTAAAACCCTAAAGCCCTCAAACCCTAAAACCCTAAAGCCCTAAAACCCTAACACCCTAAAACCCCGAACCCCCAAATCCCCAAATCCCCAAAAACCCGAAAACCCTAAAACCCTAAAACCCTAACACCCTAAAACCCTAAAACCCTAAAACCCTAAAACCCTAAAACCCTAAAACCCTAAAACCCTAAAACCCTAAAACCCTAAAACCCTAAAACCCTAAAACCCTAAAACCCTAAAACCCTAAAACCCTAAAACCCTAAAACCCTAAAACGCCCCTAAAACCCTAAAACCCTAAAACCCTAAAACCCTAAAACCCTAAACCCTAAAACCCTAAACCCTACCCTAAAACCCTAAACCCTAAACCCTAAACCCTAAACCTCCACCCCTCCCCCCCCCCCCCTCAAGACATCCCAGGTTCCGCTGGAATGACCAGTTCAATCTGGCCTTGGACTGCTGGCAGCATGCTTCTTTCTTGGTAGCGTCTTCTGGGGGTCTAGGGTTTAGGGTTTAGGGTTTAGGGTTTACGATATGAGGGGTACCTTATTGGGGCCAATGTGGTGAGGGGATCCTACCATTTAGGGATCTATTTCGTGAACACCCCTATTGAGCACCTTGAAGGTTCCGATGACCGAAGAGGGGCAGGGTGGGGGGCTTCGGGGCAGTATTCGGCTGTGGGCTGATTAGAACTGAGTTATAGCTGAAACCGACGTATGTGGGGCGAGGGGGGGGGGGGATTGTAAGAAGCTTTCGTGCCTTCCTGGGCTTCTAGTGAACACCCGGCCCTGAAACTCACTGCCGCAGCTGCCCGTCCATGGAAACCAGAGCCACGCAACAAGGCCCCCGAAGGCTTGCATTAGATAGCAGGGTGTATTCTCAGATCCCCAACCCTAAGCACTAAGCCCTAAGCCCTAAGCCCTAAACCCTAAACCCTAAACACTAAACCCTAATGCCCGAAACCCTAAATCCCCTTACCCCCCCCCCCCCCCTCCTTTCAGCCCTCAACCCAAGGATCCCATCACCGCGCGGAGCATGCACGACGAGACTATCGACTCCGAGCAGGGCAGCTCGCACGGCAAACGTTCTTCTCTTGCTGCTGGGTTTGTTCCGCTTTCTCAGAGTTCTGCGTGTAGGATGATTCGATGCTACGCATCCTCTAACTCACCTGGCTTATGGCGCCCCTGCCTTTCGTCTACGAATGTTCAGAGAATCCTGGAATGCCTCCCCCCCCCCCCCCCCAAAAAAAAAAAAACAACGAGAATCCTGCAGGGCATCCCTGGAGTACCCAATTCCAGCCGATCCCCGCGGTGCCCGTCGACTAGCTTAGTTTGTGGTGACTGTTATCACTCTTTTTTTGTCACTATTTCAAGGGGGGTTTGCCTGGGAGCTGGGGCTGAAGCAAGATGTTTAGGCAGCATGGGCGTGATGCTCTTAAGCCTTCGGTCGTTCAGTCAGCTCCAGCAACCTCCGTGGCGAATTTGGACAAATCGGGTCTCGGTTTCCACAAAAACCAATCCACCCATATTTTGCAGACGTGGGGGGGCAGCTTTCAACTCAGTGCCTCCACCGTTTCTCAACACCCCCCTCCCCCAACACACCCTTCTCAAGCCAAAGCCCTGTTCTTTGAACCATGACCCTCCTTTTGCTTGCGGGGCAGGCTGCTTGCAAGCAACGGGGCATTCGGCAAAGTGATAGGCCCGTCCCGACACTAGCAGCCAAAAGCAACCCGGCCAGGCCTCTTTTTCTATTTTTGGAGCGTTGCCTCCCTTCCTGCCCCAAAGCAAGCTGTTTCCGCACGCAATAAAGCGCTTGGTAACGTGAAAGGCTTGCATCGACACTATCGTGACCGTCGCAAATGCGGGGGGGGGGGGGGTTAGCATACACGCAGCCAAGCCAAGAGGCTTGAAGCCCCGGAAGCCCATCATCCAGAGAGCTTGCGAGCATGAAGCCCTCTGAGGCAAGTCAGCGCACTTTTGCTCCATGTGCGGACCTAAGCCCGGTGCCCAAGAAAGCGGGATGTGAGGGTTTAGGGTTTAGGGTTTCCGAATTTGGGGGTCCTGATTATAAGGGAATCCTACTATTTGGGGGACTATACTAAGGGTCCCTTACTTTCGTAAATATGGGGCCCCAGGAAAGCCCATGGCCCTTAAAAGGGAGGAAGGGAGTCTACTTTGGTTCATTGTTTGGCCTCCGTAGCCAGTCGTTGTAGCAGGAAGTCTGAAGTTTTAGCTTTCAGGGGAAACGGCGACAAGAAAGCTGTTGAGGTCTCGGGGTTTGTTGGGCCAGGGGAGGAGCCCCAAACCTAGAGCCGAAACCCAATCTTGCAGACGTTGGCCACAAAAGCTTGGAGCTCTCCACATGTTCCATTTCAAGTGGAACGGCGACAGTGGAAAGAGCTAATGTTGACACTGGCAGCCCGAAACCATGAACCCTCAGCCAAGCAAGCCCTAAACCCTCTACTTTGTCATAGTGGGGTAACATTTTACATTTTTAAAGGGTACTTAAAGTCAATAAGGAATAAAATTTTAAATTTTATTACTATCCCAACTATGAACCAGTCTACACCCTCTAGCCCCTGAGCAGAATCTAAACCCTCAGGTCCCCAGCTCGCCACAGGCAATTCCCAAAACAGACTCTGATCCCTGTCGTGGAAACGTACCCGCAAATCAAACCCTAAACCCTAAACCCTAAACCCTAAACCCTAAACCCTAAACCCTAAACCCTAAACCCTAAACCCTAAACCCTAAACCCTAAACCCTAAACCTAACCCTAAACCCTAAACCCTAAACCCTAAACCCTAAACCCTAAACCCTAAACCCTAAACCCTAAACCCTAAACCCTAAACCCTAAACCCTAAACCCTAAACCCTCAACCCTCAACCCTAAACCCTGAACCCTGAACCCTAAACCCCAAAACCCAAAACCCTAAACCCTAAGTTAGAGAAACCCCTCGCAAACCCATCTGCGCAGCCAGGTTTTGCTCTATGAAGATCACGGACGACGTTCGCCAGTACGCGGCCGAACGCGGCTACGGCCAGGAAGACGGAGAGACGGTTCTGAAGGCGCAGCGACTTTCCCCTAGAGCTTGCAAACATGTATATATATATATATATATATATACATATATATACATATATGTATATATATATATATAAGTATAAGTTTATGTAGTATCAACATACTACATGGTTTTATCAGGTAATTCTTACTGTAGTCTTGCTACTGTTATGACTGTTTCTTTTATTTCTATATCACTATCATTCTTATCAGAATTAAGATCGCTTATTCCTATTCTTCCTAGTATTCCTATGATATTTTCCTATTGCTATTACTTTTATTCGTACCATTGCTATTCTTATTGTGTTGTTACACCTTTTTGTTTTTGAACGCAATCCGCTGTGTCTGAGCCTCAGCCCACCACATCTGCGCCTCACAGGCTGCTGACACCGTTTTGACCCTAAACCCTAAACCCTAAACCCTAAACCCTAAACCCTAAACCCTAAACCCTCAGCCCTAAACCCTAAACCCTAAACCCTAAACCCTAAACCCTAAACCCTAAACCCTAAACCCTAAACCCTAAACCCTAAACTTAAGCCCTAAACCCTAAACTCTAAACCCTAATCTAATCCCAGATCCCTCTGAAGGAAGAAGAGTTGGAGTAGAACCGAGCCCCGTGGTCAAGGGTTGAGATTTTGAGGGGTTCGGGGGGTGGTAGCTTTAGGGTGTAGACTATCCGTCCTTAATCGGGTTTATAGTACCCCATATTGTAAAATCTCTACTAAGGACACTTAGTATGTTAGTATCAGGGGGAACGTGATAAGGTGGGACCCTCAACCCCGCAGCCCTGCTTGTCTTGTCCCTTTGCTTCTGGACTTCTGGCTTTGTGTTGTGGAGAAAAGCCTAAAGCCAAGCCTTCTAGCAAAGGCCCCTAAGCAGTGGGCCTTCGATTCCCCTTCCCGTGTCCTCCATACTTACGCAGTATCCTGTGCCCTCAACCGTCATCCCTGTGGCACCAGCACCAGACCGTTTTGGGAAATGGTTTGGAACTTATATGGGGCCATAAAGAGAATATGTCTTGATTGTTTCACAGGGTGCAATCAACTGCTCTCAGCGAGCGCACAGGAGGGCATGAAGGAGATGAGCAAGAAGTTCGCAGAAGTCGGAAGTGAGGTGCTGGGGTGGGGGGAGCCTGGGTTGTTCTCTGATTTTGCGAGCACCTGTGAGCTGATAAAGAAGATGCCTGAAGGCCTCTCCTTTACGAAGCGGTATTGGCTTCTCTGGGTAGAAGCCTGCTGTGTTGGGGCCACCGCGATGCCCATTCGAGGTCTACATGCCTGTGGAGAACCTCATGTGAGGCTCTATGAGGCTCTATGGATGACTGCTGGCAGGCAGTCATATGACAATGCTCTTGAGCCCTTCATCCGTCCTAGCACAAGGGGGGAGAGCCCTTGTACAGAGGCCACGTTTGTGGAATTCGTTGCCCTCAAGTTTCTGAAATCGAGTGTCGCCCCCACACGGTGCAGGACTGCTCCTGGTCCCAACTGGGGCGCGCCACTTTTTGACCCTTCGGGTGTTTCATGACCAAATTTTGCCCCGCGACCTGGCAGCGGAGGTCCACAGTCTTTAATCTTTCAAGAGAATATCAAGGATGGAAGGAGGAGCACAAGCCTAGGAAAGGTCCACAATCCAGAGTTCCCGTGGCCCTTCGGAGACAAGAAGACAAAAGCAGGCAAGTTGCCATTGCTGTTGGTGAGTGCATGTAGGGTTCCTTGTACATTCTGATGAGCGTATATTCTTGGTGTCCTTTTGGGGGGTTCTGATCTTAACAAACCATACTTCACGTGACATGATCCCCTGACCCTTTCAGCCTGCACCTGCATTTCACCCCGAAACACCCGAAGCTCTTAACCCCAAACCACGAACTTTGGCTTGGGCTGAGGGTGTAGGGTTTAGGGTGTGTGGTTTAGGGTTTAGAATGAGGGTTTAGAGGGCATGCCCCCAAGCACATGCCCTAAACCACAAGCATTGAGCCCTAAGCTCCAAAGCCAGATCCTATGGTGCAGAGAACCCCCAGCCCCCACAACCATTACAAACCCTAAACAGCCGCAAAGCCCCCGCATTTGAAGACGGGAGAGCCCAATGCCCTTTAATTGGGGGGAGGGGGGGGGGGGGGGAGTACGCGTTGAATTGCATAGGGTTTCGGGTTTTCCGGTGGGTTTAGGGGGGGGTCACTTCTGCGTGAGTGATGGGGGTAGGGCCTGGCGTGTTTTTTTTGGTTCCGGCCCTTGTTCTCACCCTAAACCCTAAACCCTAAACCCTAAACCCTAAACCCTAAACCCTAAACCCTAAACCCTAAACCCTAAACCCTAAACCCTAAACCCTAAACCATAAAACCTAAACCCTAAACCCTAAACCCTAAACCCTAAACCCTAAACCCTAAACCCTAAACCCTAAACCCTAAACCCTAAACCCTAAACCCTAAACCCTAAACCCTAAACCCTAAACCCTCCCACTTCTTCATCGGAGCCCTCAAGCTTGCCACCTGGCTCAAGTGGTGACCAGCGCTGGTCAGCAGTTTCCCCAGCAACCTGCCTGGGGCCCTGAGGGTAAGGAACCCTAGACCCTCAACCCCAAACCCTAAACTTAGGTGTTGGGTTTTTTGTGTGGTCATGGGTGGTTCGGGAGTGGGAATTTATGAGCTGAGGGTGAACTGACAGGAGTGCGAGCGCCACTCTTTTCAGGTCGAAGCGTTTCCAAACCCTCGGAGCCTGTTTCCCTTAAGCTTCGAACGCCTGTGCAGTGTTCGGGGGTTTGGGGCTGGGCTGGGAGGTTTAGGGTTGAGGGTCCAATCGTAAGCATGGAACCTTTATATACAAGTCTAGTTTGGGTAGCTAGCTTATGAAGATATATATATATATATGTTTTGTGTGGGCTGGGGTCAATATTGGTGCAACGCGTGCGCACAGGCAAGGGGCCTTTCTCCTCACACCCTTAATGCTGAAAACACACAATCTGAATGCTAACACTCAACAGCCCTAAACCCTCAACCCTAAACCCTAAACCCTAAACCCTAAGCCCTAAACCTCTAAGCTTTGGAGCCGTCGGATCTGCTCGAGGCAAGAGGAGCCGAGGACGGTCTTCATTTGGTGAGGCTCCGACTGTGAGAGCTGCCCAGAAAGATTACTTTGGGGGCCTTAATGATAGGGTTTAGGTTTAGGGTTTAGGGTTTAGTGTTTAGTGTTTAGGGTTTAGGGATTAGGGTTTGGGATTCAGGGCTTTGGGGCTTTAGAGTTTAGGGTTTGGGGTTTACTATAGGGGCCTTAATGATGAGCATAGGCTTTTGGACTAGTCTCATTTTGGATTTGTGGTATTTGGGCTTCGGGTTTAGGGTTTAGGGCTTCGGGGTGAGGGGTTTGGGTTAGGGCCTGAAGATCTTCCGGGGACCTAAATCCTAAAACCCCTCTTCCCAATCCATAAACCCTAAACCCCCCAAACGCCTGAGTCAACACCCTGCAGGGGTTAGAAGAACTGAAAATCATTTTCCTCTGCCAGAAGGAAGGTCTTGGGATCTTGATCTTAAGGAACCCCAAACCCCAAACCATAAACCCTAAACCCCAAACCCCAAACCCCAAACCCCAAACCCCAAACCCCAAACCCTAAACCCCAAACCCTAAACCCTCTGCCTTGCGTTGCCCCCCCGGCCCCATCCGAGCAGGCCATGTCGCACGTCGCCCGCGAGTTGCTGAAGCGAGAGCTGTGCCAGCTCATGAAGGACTCTGGGGCATTTATGGGTATCTAGGGCCCTTAAAAGGGTTCAAGGGGAACCCTGAATGTGAAAGAATAAGTGCTAGATGGGGACCGGAGAAGAGTTCGAAGGCCTCAGCCCTTCAGTCGGAATTCTCTGATGCGGGCATAGGGCCGTTGGGGACTCCCGTCCACCCTTGCCATTCCACCGCAAAACCCCCAAGCTCAAAATCTTGCACCCGAGTCTAAGCCGGGCTCTGAAAGCCCGAAACTCTAAGCTCCGAGCCTTAAACCCTTCAAGGCCCCGAAGTGGTCACATGCTGAAGAGCATGGCAGGTGCAAAGACCACGCGCGTCGCTGCCATGCACCATGTTGGAAGCAAAGAAAACTTGACAAAACTCGACTTGTTTGGCGCGGCCAACAGGCCGGAACCCTAACCCTGTACCGGTGTGCTTTGGGCGTTGCCTGATCCCCTTACATACCCGCCAAATACCCTGGTGTTTTTCTAGGATCCCCCCCCCCCGCCCCCAACCCTATTGCCGGCAACTTCGCACGCGAAGTGCGGGAGGATGAGACGAGTGGCTTCTCGGTGGGGCTGGAAGATGATTCGGACCGCGATGGGCCTGCAGGGGTCACTCCTGTTTATTTCCGGGGGGTCTTTTTTTGGGCGTTCCTGAAAGCCCGAACCCCCTACCCCCTCAAGAAGCTCTAAACCCTCAACCTGATCCTGACGACCCGGAAAGAGAAGGTATGCATGTACATCAGTTCCTAAGGCTTCAAAGGGCTGGATTTTGGGGGGTCTGGGGCAGGTTACGGGCTCAGGGTAGAGGGTGCCAAGGGTTGAGGGTGGGGTTTCGGGGGCCAAGGGTTTAGGGGTTTAGAGGGCCAAGGGTTTTGGGGTTTGAAAGTGACGAAATCCCCTTCTGAGATCAATCTCAGCTGAGTTGGCAGGACTTCTTCCGGTGGCAGGTGGTTTTCGAAGGACCCCAGGACAGTTTGTGCGCCCCGGTTTGAGGGCTCGGGATCCCGACCCCTGAGCCCCCAAAGCCCTAAACCCCAAACTTGGAGTTCAAGGGCCCGGCAGGGCCTTTTGGGTAGACGAAAGTGGGGCTGAGGGTGTAGGGTTTATATAAGGGTTTAGGGCGCAGGCCTGGGGTTCTTGAGTGCTCTCGAAGTGATTCTTCAACACGAAACAACCTGTTGACGCTGTCTAGGATTCAACCCAATCAGCTGCAAACTATGCTCCGAGAAACAGCCCTTAGACCCCAAGACCGACACCCGCAAACCCTGAACTTGAAAGTCTAAACGCTTAGACCCCTAGTTTCGAAGGCCCTTCCTGAAAAGCTAAATCCCCTGACCCCTAAACGCACCAAGCCCGCAGGTACGAGGGTGGGATTTTCAGCGCCATCCTGGTATTCCCACCAGACTTCCCGAACAACCCGCCGGAGATGAAGTGGGGGACCGAGATGTGAGGTGTCGCTAGGGTTTAGGGTCTAGGGTGTATGCTTTGGGTTTGTAAGAATCCCATAGTGCCTAGGACTCCCAGATCTTTCTACCCACTCATCCCCGAAATCCGTATCAAGGTGGGCTGGCTTACTTCTTGTTGTTTCTCTCAGCCTTCGGCGTCAGATTCTGAAAACGGGGACGATTCCCGTGCTGCGAGGGCGCCGCTATCGAAAAGTATGACCACACACCCCTGATCTCAAGACTTCGCCACCCGCGTTGCGAAAGCTTTGGAGTGGGGGACCCACGTCTTGGTAGACTGGAACCCAGTCGGCCTTGGGTTGCGGAGGCTCATGTCCACCCTAAACCCTAAACCCTAAACTCTACGCCCTAAACCCTAAATCCCAAAGGGGCTTCGGTGAAATAGCTCCCTTGGTGCATCATATTTCATCATTGTGGGGCTTGCGGCTCGGGCGATTTCTGGCCCTCTAGGTCTCCAGACGCCCGAGACAGTAGACTGGAGTTCTGCGGTACACGTGTAGGGGTCTGCCTCATTGTAAACGCTTGCGCGCGCGCCGCCTCGGCAGCCGGGCCGGCCCAGAGCATGCAGTATGTGGAGATAACGGTAGTAGGAGACGGAGCCGTTGATTCAGGTCAAGCGGGGGGGGGGTGTGGTGGGGGGGGCGGGGGTGGCTTCGCGCTCCCTCTGTAGGAGCCACCGACAGGTAGGACCCTCCACAGCATCGGTTTGCAGCTGCTCCAAGCTATCGGGGGGGGGGGGTTGGCGTCACAAAAAATTCTGGATGGGGTTGGGTTAGGGGGAAGGAGACCTGATCCGGGTCTTGCTGCAGACGCTTCTCGGCAGGAAACCGAGGCGAACACTTTCCATCCAAAACCCATACCCTGAGGTTCGAGACGGAGATGTGGCATCCGAACATCTACGCGGACGGACGCGTGTGCATCTCGATCCTTCACCCTCCGGGTACCGATCGTTTCAACGACCAGGACGACGGTTGAGGGCTCCAGCGCAGCCCTATACCTTGGGCTCTGTAGGCTCCTTGTAAGGTTTGGGGTCGGGATTTGAGTTGAGGTGCAGTGGGTTATGGCATCGGAGGGTTGCAGTTAGCGGGCAGTTCTGCGCGCAGTTCTGCGTTTCGGGCGACCTTGTCGCTGTGGATTCGCAGCTTGAAGACACCAAAACTACCTATGGAGTTTCAGGGTGCCTGAACCCTGCATGCGGGTCTTTGCGCCATCAAAACCAGATGTGGTTCGTGTTTCCTAAGAGGTCCCCTTGCCTCGGCTTCAAGCTCAAGCTATCTTGTTCACCCTGAACCATACCCTAATAAGGAGTTCCCTTACTTTACAACCCAGCCCAGAAATTACGTAGAGGCCAAAGAACCTCTCCCCCCAAAAAAAAATCCCACACCCCTAGGAGCCCTGAAACCCTGCCAAGCCTCCACTTTCTAAACCCTCACAACCCGTCCCTCTACTCCCAAAGGTTCACCGTTAGTTCCCTTAAGATGCTGGCAGGAGACAGCAGATGAGAGGTGGCGCCCGATCCTCGGTGTGCACAGCATCCTCATCAGCGCCGGGGAGCCCGCGGGGGGGCTTCCGTGAGGGGCTTCGGGGCTTGGGGCTTGGGGCTTAAGGGCTTTTTGGGCTCAGGGCTTGGCTCAGGGCTCGGGGCTCAGGGCTTCGGGCTTGGGGCTTAAAGCTGAGGGTTCAGGCTGCTCAGGGTTGAGGGTTTAGGGCTTGGGGCTTAGGGTTTGAGGTTGAGGGTTGCGGGTCTTTGTTGATTGGGGTCTTGGGAGGTGTTTCGGCATAGTTTCCCACAGGCGAGGAAGGCGTGGGCGGGTCACCAACCGACCCAGGTTGAGTTAGGGTTTAGGGTTTCGGGTTTAGGGTTTAGGGTCCAGGGTTTATGACAGTGGTGCAGCCTTCTTCTTAAGTATTTGCAGCATTGTCGAGGGTTTAGGGTTCAGGGTTTCGGGGGTTCAGGGTTCAGGGTTTACGGTCGTCAGGTTGGGGCATGATGTCGGTGGCATAAAGACATAGCACTGCATGAGTTTAACCGCCTAACCTGTCGGCCGAAGAATGCCCCTTGCCCACGAGTGAGGTACTCCAAGTTTTGATGGTCTTCCCAGGTCCCAAACCTTGCACCTCATTCATGGTGAAACAGCCCGTAACCCTAAATCTCTGAAGTATTCTACATGCCCTACCTGCCCTAGCCCTAAACCCTAAACCCCAAACCCTAAACCCCAAACCCTGAACCCTGAACCCTGAGTCCTTTCTTGAGGTCATCTCCATGCTCCTGGACCCCAACCTGAACTCGCCGGCCAACATCGACGCGGCCGTGCATTTGAAGAACGACCCGGAGGGCTGGAAGAAGAAGGCTCCCCCCTTGCGGTGGGGTTTCGGGCTCCTGGTTTAGGGTTTAGGGTTAGGGGTTTAGGGTTTAGGGTTTAGGGGTTGAGGGTTTAGGGTGTAGGGTTTAGGGTTTAGGGTTGAGGGTGTAGGGTTGAGGGTTTAGGGTTTATGGGGGGCTTTTGGGTCTCAAGGTGTCGATAGGAATCTGCAGAATTGATTGAGAGTGACCCTTCTTCGCTTCTGTTTTCCCGGCAGGGGTTGACGCTTGAGGGCATTTCTGTCGTGCCAGGGAGTGTGCTCAGGGACTTCCCAGAGAGCCCAATACCCCTTTAATAAAGATTATGCCCTAAATCATATTAAGGATCTCTTTAGAATCTAAGGTATGTTCTTGAATTAAGGGAGTATTGAGCTCTCTGGGTTTGCATACGAGCACGAAAGCAGTCACGCAGGCACTGTCATAACAGTCATAGCGCTGCACTCGTGGACTGCCAGGTACGCCAGCTCACTCGAAAGAGTGTAGAGGGCTAGCTAGCCTGCGCTAGCTGCCATGGAGAATTCAGTACGCTTGATGCTTCCAGGCTGAATAGCGCGACATTTGCCACTATTGCCCCTGAATGTCTAAACCCGCTGTGCGTTGCATCGTGATCCGGGCTGACCATGCGGCAACTGTTTGCATGCTGGGCCTACGCTGGCATTGCACTGGGCGTTGGCCATCGCTTGAGAGAGTGTCTTTGCGGATCCTCCAGCAGCGCTTGGTTAACTTGCTTGAGGGGCAGAGGCGAGAGTGGACAGCAAACGCCCGTGCTTTTCCGATTTTAGCAATTCAGGAACAGCACCAGAGTTGCAGAAGCTAGGAGCAACTGACGATACCACTGTGCCACGTTTCCTTGAGTCCCGGCTACACCAAAGCGAGAAAGCTGCAGAGCCATCAAGCGAAGGGCCACCTGGTCAGTGCTTGTAGTTCTGACCGCAGATATGAAACCCCTCACCGGCAGTGTTTTTGTTGCTGAACGTTGGCCTTGAAACTCTGAAGCCCACGCCCCTACACCCAACCTAAGCCCTAAATGCCTGACAGCAACCCTGGCAGCACGAGCAGCACACTGGGTTGCTGTTTAAGTCTTCGTCTTACTTATGTTGTGATATGATGGTAACCTAGGGACCTTGACAGGAACCCAGCAGAGGGCCGCTGAAAGGGCGTCATCCGAGTTCACTTCGACATAGGCCGAGTGTGGAAGTCGCGCGCAGGGCCGGTCCCGAGGCGAGGAGCTTGCAAAAATGGGGGGGGGGGGTTTGGGTTGAGGGTTGAGGGTTGAGGGTTGAGGGTTGAGGGTTTAGGGTTTAGGGTTTAGGGTTCAGGGCAGTTGAGGGTTTAGGGTTTAGGGGCTTAGGATTTAGGGTTTAGGGTTAGGGCCATTGAGGGTTAGGGTTTAGGGTTTGCTTGGTGGTCCCCATCATTCCCTCGTTGGATGCCCAGAAAGCACAGAAGCTTCCTTTTTGATTCAGCTTTTGGCTTTTGGCAATCATTCGGGCTTCGCGTTCGCCGCCGCCAATGGCTCCAGGCCGTTGTACGGCAGTCCCGCTACAACCAGCCATCTGAGTACATCAACTTGGTCCAAAGCCAAATCCATTGCCTCTGTGCAAATAGATTCATGAAAACCCTAAACCCTAAACCCTAAACCCTAAACCCGAAACCCTAAACCCTAAACCCTAAACCCTAAACTTTAAAGTGTTGCAAAAACCATGCAAGCTGCTCCGCATCGCCGTAGCTGGTTGCCACCCGGATCGCAACTCAGGCGAAACCCAAGCCATCTGGGCCCCTACGCCATCCAGTCCGAATTTCCAAGGTACCCTAAGGGCCCAAACTACCCCACAATTCAAGAGATGTGGGCCATCTTGCTTAAACCTCTAAACCGCAAGCCCTAAATACTTTAAGCCTTACCCCTGAAAAGCCCTAAGCTCTGCACCCTAGGTTACGGTAGTTCATGAAGCCCCCGCACCTTTTGCAAGGCTCTTGTGGCTTCTGCTACGCTGTGCAGGCGGCCGGAGTCTAGGGGCGAGCAGCGAGCCGCTCCGCTGGGGACAGAGAAGGGGCTTTGAGGACTCAGGGTTAGAGTGAGGGCTGGGTTGAGGGTCTGGGGTTGGGATGTTTGGGGTCCAGGTTCAGGGGTTTGGTTCATGCGGTATCTAGGGCTTAAGGCTTATAGGGTTTAGGGTTTGGGGGCAAGAGTGGTTTCGGGTTTCGGAGACTCAGGATATTCAGGGTTGAGGGCTTTGTGGGTTCAGGGGCATTTGGGGACTGATCGAGTTGTTTGGATCTTTTGCCGCCACGGGTTGATCACTAAAGGGTCCATAATGCCCAAAGCCCACAGGCCTCAGTTTCGGTAGCTCAAGATGTTCAGCAGAAAACCCCTTGCTAACCTTACCGCACTGTTGGCCGTTCCTTTTACCCTGGCTCTTGGCGTTGGGAAGTTCGTAGCCCTAAGGTTTACGCTCGCTGGCAAGTCCATCTACTTCGTTGTCATCGATCGCTTTGCTCGCAGTGGGGAGCAGGCCGTGAACACCACGCCCTGCGACTTGCCCGCTGACTGGGTGAATAATACTGGAGGAGGCTTCTGTGGTGGTACGATCAATGGCATCACCAAGCAGTTGGACTATATCCAGGCGGGAGGGATGCAGAGTAGCTGCGCTGGTTGTAGCTCGCTGTGCGGGTGCTGCTAGACTTCAGGCGGAATGGGAGCATGCGGCTCCGCCCGAACCTCAAGCGGCAACCCAGCCCAAGCCCGAAGTAAAGTGAACTCCATGGGGCCCCGACGGGCCCTCCACTCACCCCTATCCTGGTCCTCCTGGCGAGGGCATGGGCTTCGATTGCCTCTGGATCACGCCTCCCGTGGAGTCTCAGGGGCGACTTGTCCAGTGGTCGAGGGCCGAAACACACATTTTACGGGTTTGGGCTTTGCAAGGCTGTTCGTAAATGTGAAGGGATGAAATATGACCAGTGAACTGTGGAGTTTAGACAACCTGGCATGCTGTGGCTTGGTCCGTGGTTCTGGAGATAGGAACTACTACTGTAGTCTATGCTGCTAGAGCAAAAGGAGACACCTGAGTGCTTTGCTGCCAGTTTTTGCTGATAACGAGCGGGGTTACATCTCAACGTCGTAGCGGAGCTTCTGGCCAATACCGTATCGACTCGTCGTACACACACACAGACACACACACACACACACACACGCATACACATTCCTGGAGTGCTCTGCCTGAGCAGTCCCGGATTTTTGCCCGGTGGGCGTGGGGTTAGGGCTTATCAAAGATGATGGTTTTAGGGTTTACAAGAATTCATTAGGGTTTCGGGGTCATAGGGCTTCGGGGGTTTTGGTTTTATTAAAAGGTCTGGGTCTCCAGGTGTAGCATCTTGGGGTGTGTCTCATAGCAGCTTGCTCGTCAGGTTTATGGGCTACGATGCCACAAACCTGTTCCAGATCAATCAGCACTTCGGCACGCAGGACCACGTTTTCATAGAACTCAGCTGAAAGACTACGTCGGACTGCAGAACCCCACGGCCTCAGCCTCGAACTGGACAACAGTGGCACTCCGAGAGATCCCTCTGTCCTGCTCAGATTTGGGTTGCAGCTGCACTTCAAGATGAAATGAAGTTCCGGGTCTCTATAGGGGCTTCAGTCGCACAGCTCAGGAACAGGACTTGCGTTCAGAAAGTGTTGCCAGGAAGACTTGGTGCGCCTGTCATCTGCGCTGCACGACCGCAGCATGTGCCTGATTGTCGACATTGTGCTGAATCACATGCGGTCTGGGCCTCGGAGTTTGCAGGGTATAACGGATGTACGGATGTCCATCGAGGCCCCCGAATAAGGGACCCGCCCAACTTCTATTTTGGGGTGGGGGGGATAGGCCGAAAACCAGCCTTCCACCGCTTGGCTGGTTGAGGCCCTTGCTGGTCAACGGGACCGTGAACTTATCTTCCATCGTCCCTTTCAATGAGGACGGTTGGGTGGAGTGTTTATCCAGACCGGCATGAGGGTCGAGGGATTGAGCTTTCCTCTAAGAGTTTCCTAAACTTTGCTGAATCAAGCCACGAAAAAAAAACTCCGCCCCCGCCCCTCCCGACCCCCCAAAGCCTAAACCTCCACTTTAGGTTCAGAGTTTAGGGTGTCAGGGGTCACGGGCTTATGGTTCCTCAAATCCCACTAACCCTCAACCCACACTAAGGCTTGAAACCTCACCACCACAAAGCCCCTAAACCCTAAACCCTAAACCCTAAACCCTAAACCCTAAACCCTAAACCCTAAACCCTAAACCCTAAACCCTAAACCCTAAAAACCTTCTGGAGGCGAGCTACTACAACCAGAGGAACCGCTCGGCCAACCAGACCTTCGCCCAGTACGTTGCCTCCTGGCCACCTCCGGCCTTCAACCCCGGCGAGGCTCCGTGTGGCTTAGGCTTGCGGGGTTTAGGGTTTAGGGTTTAGGGTTTAGGGTTTAGGGTTTAGGGTTTAGGGTTTAGAGGAAGGAGGCTCAGAGTGTAACCCCAAAGCCCTGCGCCACAACTCTAAAGCACCTATGCCCTAAAGCCTGCAAACCCCTGTAAGCCCTAAAGCCATACATGACAAAAGTCCGGAACAAGCAGCGCACTTGTGTGTTGAGAGGACAATGCACAACTGCGTAATGTCTCGCAGGGCGAGGAAGCGGCCTGACTGCTAGGGTTTAGGGGTCAGCGTTTCAGGGTGTACGGGTGTTAGGGTTTAGGGTTTAGAGTTTAGGGTTTAGGGTTCGCAAGGGTTCGTACAGTAGGGTTTTCAGCTTAGGTTTCAGGATTTGGGTTGTGCAGGCATGGCTATATCCTCACTTAGGGTTGCGGGCTGTCGGTTTGGCTGCTACAGACTAGAAGAAGCCGAGGTATCACAGAGCCAAGTCAATACCCAACTCGTTCGGCAAACCCTCCCTGGTCCTTTTCAACGCATAGACTTTTATATCCCCCAGTTCAGAATCATTCAAGGGCCGAAAAGTCGAACAAAAAACAGCCCCCAGCTTGCCGTCATGACAGGCAGCTCTGTAGAATACACAGCAACTTGGGGGGGGTCCCAAAATTAGGGTGCCATGTTTGAGCGATTGTGGTGTAGGGATTCGGGAACTCTGCCATATTTATGGCATAAGAGGGGCCCCCTCTCCCCCCCCCCCCCTGATCCTGGCAAATCAACGACATTGCAAGTTCTTAGTCGGGAATTGGGGACTTATCCAACTTGATTTCCTCTTACTAAGAACTGGAAAGCCCCTGTCAGCCGCAGCCTGGATCCTTAAACCCCGTCAGCCCCAGATCCTCTCCCAGATGCCCCCCCACCCACCCTCCCCTCCCCCGCCCCAACCGATTCTGAGGAGATGGTAGGAGGTGGTGGGTACTTGAGACACTCCAGCCCAGGCGACCTGTGGCCACACCGTTGCGGACCACACAGTGCTTTGGCCTGCAGTTCGTTCCCGTGCACTGGAAACGCATGAGTCCTCAACTCTGAACATAAACCCCCAACCCCCACAATCCCCAAACCCCCACCCTCCAACCCCCAACTCCCAACCCCCTAAATCCCCCGAGCCCGAGAGCACCAAAAGCCGGTGTTGCGGGAGCCGTTCAGCTTGTTGTGAGAGTTGTTGGCGCAAGACCTTACAGCTGTGCGTGAGTCCCTAAACCCGAAACTCTAATGCCGAGAGCAACCGGGCGTTTCAGCATCCCTCCCACATCGAAACCCTCGTTTGAGCTCCAACCCTAGACCCTCAAAAAAACTAAGCTTTACACTTAAAACCCTGAGCGGAAGCCCCAGGAATGCAGCTGCTTCCCAGGGAATTCGGGCCCAAATTGCCCTTCCTTCCGGCACGCGGACCTCAGCACAGGCAACAGGGAGCAAAAGGGAGGCAAGAGGAGGCAAGCTTTAGTTCCCTAAGCCCTAAACCCTAAACCCTAAACCCTGAACCGTAAACCCTAAACCCTAAACCCTAAACACTGAGCCCTAGACCCTAAACCCTAAACCCTAAACCCTAAACCCTAAACCCTAAACCCTAAACCCTAAACCCTAAACCCTAAACCCTAAACCCTAAACCCTAAACCTCCACACCCTAAAGCCATCGACTGGCCTTTGCCGCAGGTTGGCTCGGTGTAATGGGCGTGCCCTGGGAGCAAGAAGACGTCTTGGCTCTTCGAGTGCCCATACCGGCCAGGGGGCGTCGGGTTCAAGGATTCAGGGATTTTGGGGTTTCGGGCTAGGGTTTAAGGCTTAGGGTTCAGAAGGCTTGGGGTTCAGAGCCTCAGAATCCCCACCCATTTTAATAAATCAGCTCCGCAAAAGACCCATTCAATTCTACAGGCTCCTGTATTAGACTGCCTCTGCGCCAAATACACACCCAAGTCCGAACTCTCCTGAAGCCCGCCTGGATCGCTGCAAAGCCTACAGCCAAAACTGTATGCCCATTACAAGCCCCCAAGCCCCCTGACTACTTGGAGGTTCATGGTACTTCTAACCCCAGTTACCAGTCGACTTAAAGGGCTTAGGGGGCTTATAAGTCCAGTTCTAGTTGGGGTTCTACGTACCCATGAACCTCCAAGTAGAGCGCGCAAGTTCTGCCAAGGACCTGAACCAGAGCAACCCGTACGTTCGTGAGCAGTTGCTCTCCTTCGTGAAGGGCATGGTGGTTAACTACAGCCAGCTGTCCCCGATTAGGGTTTAGGGTTTAGGGTTTGGGGTTTAGGGTTTAGGGTTGAGGGTTTCGGAGCAGCCCTGCGATGTAGGGCTTAGAGTGGAGGCCGAAACTCAAAACCCGCGCGCCCCCCTGCGACTAACGCCCCAAAACCCAAAAGGCAGGCTCGAGCACGCGAGCACGTGCACATCATTCTGTGAACGCGAGAACGTTGTAGCGGTGAAGGGCGTTGCTTCGTGACAAAGAAAATTCATCCTGGGCATTCATCATTCATCATTCATCGACTTTGCAGGGTCAATCTTGTAGAAGGGCGCCACCGAGAATGATTCTGCAAGAGCCTTGCCCCTTCACAACCTAAGCTCTAGACCCACAGGCCTGAACCCCAAAAAAAACGCCACGGCTCCCAAGGTGTGGATGCACTGCGCTTGGATACCGCAATCTACCTCGACAGGGACTTCCTTCCCATGGTGCAGGACGTGAGCTTTGGATCCCCTAGCTCAGAACCCAACAAAAAGTCGGGTGCTTGCAGTACTTGTAACCCTACCGAAAGCAAACCCACGAACTTCAAGTAGCCTAGAGTGTTGAATCTGCCCCTGTGCAAGCCCTCAGCGTGACTTGTTCGAGGAAGCAGCCGGCGTCGAGATTATCGGCGAGGCTGGCATGTTCGCAGACCCACGCTGGTACAGAGTCATTCGCACTTCCCCCAACAAACTAAGCAGCCCAGCCCTTGATGCTAAGCCCCAAAAGCTTTATATAAGCCGCATACTCGAGCGCGGCGCAGGCAACCGTCAACAACCTAACCTACCAGGCCTCGCTGATGCGAGGCAGGGTCCCTCGAAGCCGGGAGTGGCCCAGGTCGCGCGATTTCATGTTGTATGTTGTATGTGTGTGGGTCGCGTCTCTAAATTCTCGTCCCTTGCTTGAGTTTTTCGTTCTAAGGTGGACCCCCGAATTTTTGGGGGTAACCACAAGGGACCTGACTTAGAGTCGAAATTTAGAGAACTGACCATATGTTATGCATATATATGTATATACACACATCTCTCACTCTCTCACACACATAAAAAAGGGAAGTATGTGTGTATACACATATATATATATATATACAGATACATACATGCATATATGTATTTGCATATGCATGTATACACATATATGGATATATATATATATATATATACGCATACATACATACAAACCAGTATATTTGTGTACCCTGACCTGCCCACAAGTGACTATTGGTACTGCGATGGGATCCTAGAGCAACTTTCGGGATCCTACTCCTCCAATCTGTTGCTAAGCACCAGACAGGCTTGTGCATCGCAACTCCTGAGGCAGTGATCAAGTCGTACGCCCTAACCATGCGCTGTAAAGTAAAGACCCCAAACCCTCAACCCCTGCGAAGTGAAGCCAGAGTGAAACTTTGCAAGCGAATCTCTGATTTGGCGACCTCTGGGCTCCAATGTGTAGTAGCACATGAAAATTGCGAAGACGCCCGCCGATTGCTCGAAGCCGAGGACGCGCTTGTGTGTCGAATGCCCTAGTTGCCGATTTATGGGAGAGTCGGGTTCCATTTGTGTGGAAGCATGTGGAACCTGAAGCCGGCAAAACAAGCTCCGAGCACCAGCAGAGGGGCATAGACCTTAGAGCCTGCCCAAAAACTCGAAAACCTCAACCCACAAGCTCCCACAAGCCCAAAAGCACCGTAGCAGGACACGCCCATGGACTCCTCGGACGGGCCAGCGGCAGCTCGGACGAAGGGCTGGCATCTCGGCCCGATCTCTTCTTTTTGTGGCTCCTGCATCGAGGGGTGATCGGGCTGTTTGGGGTGGGTGGCAGTTTGGCACCGGGGGCCTCCGACCCAACAGCGTCTCACCTGGTTCGCTGAGGCCCGCCGTGGACACCCATGTGAAGGCCGACAAGAAGCAGCGAGCGATGATGCAAAGCATGTCTGCGGTGGAGGTGCTGGACTTGGTTCTCCACCAGGTCTTTCAACGCGCATGCGATGATGGCCTTGTGATCGAGTCCTTCAGCGTGCAACAGCAGATCCACCGGGAGATCTCCAAGCAGAAAGCAGAGTTGACACAGTTGTCGCCTTCTGCAGCTCGGAACATGCAGCGGCTCCTGTCACGCATGAGCTGGACCCGCATGCTGCGCTTTCTGAAGATGAACCCAAAGTGCGATCACGGCTTCCTGGACGATGTCGGGAGAAAGATGGCCGGCCTTCGGGCAGGAGATGCGAGCGACCTGCGGCATGTGACATCGGCTTGGCTCTAGGAGCCTAGGCAAGTGCCCTAGGAACTTAGTACAAACGCAGCCTTCCTAGTACCAAGAACCTTGCGCTTTCAGGGCAACAGGGAACCGGATGCTTATGTATATACTCCGAATCTGAGTGTCAGATTCCGTCTCACCGCATGGCACACCACCATGCTGAAATTCCGAATTTCGGGTCCGCTTTCAATCCCCTGCACAAAGCGGACAGCGTGTCGGTTTAAGAGCCCACGTGCATTGTCATGGCCCGGGCGAATGCCTGTTGAGCCCATGCTGGCCACGGTAGTCGCGGCGGCTACTCGCTCTTGCAGCCGGTCAGGTCATTGCCCCATTATCTTTCCCTGCACCTAAAAGTCAAGATCTTTCAGGCTTACAGCGGCGCACAGAGGATGGCCTGTTTTGAACGGCACATGGCTGAAGCCACAAACCAGTGGAGAATCCGACCATGATTTCTTCACCCCAAAGACTGACAGCAAAGACAGGCAGCAGCACCGACAACAAAAAGCTGGCGCCCCCCCCCCCCCCCCCCCCCCCCCCACTTCAGAGGTCGAGTGCCCTTGCCTTCCCCGAATGCTGCTTTCGGCGTCGCGGAGGAAGGATGGCACCGATGGCACGGTGAGACTCTACTGTCCAGCTAAACACCCTCAACCCTGCCAGGTGAAGCCAGGGTTAAACTCTGCAAGCGCATCCCTGACTTGGCGACCGCTGGGGCTCGAATGTCGGCCAGAGGGGCTGCCTGAGAAGTTCCCTGAAGAGGGCCAAATGTGTTAGGGTTGACTGTTTAGGGCTCATCTTGTTTGCCGTGTTGTCTCATGAACCACGCATCGTCCCCGACATCGGGGTTTACGATAATGGGGGACCCTAAAGTAGACCTCCAAGTACTAGGATCCCCTGATAATAAGGACCCCAATAAGGTACCCTAAACCCTAAACCCTAAACCCTAAACCCTAAACCCTAAACCCTAAACCCTAAACCCTAAACCCTAAACCCTAAACCCTAAACCCTAAACCCTAAACCCTAAACCCTCAAACCCTAAACCTAAACCCTAAAACCCCCTAAACCCTAAACCCTAAACCCTAAACCCCTAAACCCCTAAACCCTAAACCCTAAACCCTAAACCCTAAACCCTAAACCCTAAACCCTAAACCCCAAACCCCGAAACCCTAAACCCTTCTCCAAACCATGGGAGGCCCTGGCCGACCCGGCCTGGCAGGCCTCCTCAACTTCCCACCTTTCTACAAGGCCTACGTAGGGTTGCTCTAAGGGTTTAGGGTTTAGGGTTTAGGGTTTAGGGTTTAGGGTTTAGGGTTTAGGGTTTAGGGTCTGTGCCATACTTGGAAGCTCTTTTGACTTTGTAAGTCTTCTTAGCATCCCTTACAAAACCGCATGATAGTCCCCATAACCCACCGTACTAACCCTGCTTACTCAAAAGGGCTTCCAAGTTACAGGGGGCATAAGGGGGGTGTAAGGGGGGTTTAAAGCAGTTTGTTCGGGTGGGCTTTACGGGGCTTAGGGGGGCTCGTGCCCAACGGCTTTGAGGCCTTCTAGGTTTTTGTTTGGGGGTTCAGGGTTTCGGCTTTCTGGGGTTCTACATGGCCTGTCACAGGGTTTACAGGATTAGGGTTGGACGCTTAAGGTTTTGGGGGTTCTACAACGCCGAAAATAGTTTCAAGGCCCCCCCCCCCCCCCAAGCTTGAGCAAGAAACCGCCGAGCTACACCTAAACTCCAAAGAAGCCCAAACTCGCCCTGTACTTTGATCCGCTCTGACTTGGGAGAAAATGGCGGAGGGCTTTGGATTTAGGAAACTGCAGGCATGACTTTGAACTCGGATCTCCTTGTTATAGGAGGATTGCGCGTTCAGAAGGATCCCCCCCCTCCCCCCCCTGGATCCCGTCGACCCCCCAAAGACCAAATCCTGAACCCCAAACCCTAAACCGCAAGCCCGAATCCCTACAGACCGTTTAGGACAAGCCCCCTTCATACGCCCTTGCAACAGGTCCCTGAGGGCTTCTGCGCCTATCAAATCGGCGGGGACTTCGGGGACTACAGCCATCAAGGCTTGGGTCGTATAGGGTTCAGGGTTTAGGGTTTAGGGTTGAGGGTTTAGGGTTTAGGGTTTAGGGTTTAGGGTTTAGGGTTGAGGGTTGAGGGTTGAGGGTTGAGGGTTTAGGGTTTCTATGGGGTTTTAACGGGTTTTGCTTGGAAGCCCTTTTGACTTAGTGGGGTTAGGAAGGGTGAGTTATAGGTATAGTAGGGCTTCCAGGGGATACTAAGCAGACTTGCGAACTCAAAAGAGCCTCCAGGCAGGGTTCAAGGTTGTCATACGGTCTATGAGCTTTCTGCAAAGTTTCTGCTTGGTTTTGGGGCCAGGCGTAGGGGACATTTATTCCTAACCCTGAGCCCTGAAGCCCTCAAGCCTAAGAAGTGTTTTGGGATTCTAAGCTATCCAACTATTCCCAGGTGAGCGCAGTGACAGGATGTCAACGGAAACAAGCAAGGAGATGTCGAGTATCTGAGGTTCTTGAGCGTCAGACGGTCAAATAAAGAATGAATGTTCAACCATGGCGTTTTGGGATCATGGATTCCTCCCGACACAGTTCGAGTACTTCGCATTGAATCTGCGTTTGCAAGTGAGGATTGGGGTTTTTATAGTAGTAAGTCAAGAAGTGTTCTAGGACGTGCGCAGTCCCGACAACGCGACGATATGCGTCCCAGATACGAAGCAAATTTCGATGTAAACCTTGAGACTCTCATCGCGACTCCTCGTGTATCCGCGTGTCAGGGACTTGGTTCCACGAGGCAAACCTCATGGGCCTCGGAAGCGTACTTTCCCTGCAGCACTCGCTCCCTGTCAGAATTTTGGGTTGAGGGTGCAGGGTTTGGGGTTGAGCCGGTTTTCGAGGTTGACAGTTTCGGGCAAAAGCTCAGACTTTGTAAGTTTTGTAAGTTGAGGGGTGCGGGAGCTAGACACGAAGTCCAATCCCAGAGCCAAACTCAAATCGCCAAGCCCTGCAGCCCTAAACCCCCAACTCTAGAGTCTTTCCGGCCGTCTTTTCCCAACAAAGCCTACACCCAAGTTTCCAGGTCAAGACTTTTTGGTGACCTGGAGCTGCTCGGTAACTTCGTCGACAACCACGACGAGTATGGGCGCCTTCACCACTACTGCCGCCGCCCAGCCTTCATAGTTCTCTCGCTGGGTCGGAGACCCCCTGCCAGGCCCCTAAACAAGAAACCCAAAACCCTTCTTAAACACCCCAAATGACAGGAATGATGAATTGAACCCCACTCCAAACCCTAAACCCTAAACCCCAAACCCCAAACCCCAAACCCCAAACCCCAAACCCCAAACCCCAAACCCTAAACGCTATTGAACAGCTAAGCCTCTGAGCCCCAGACCGGCAAGAACCGGTATGCCCAGGTCACGACACCCTGCGCATTCGACAGGCCCTTGCCTTCGTCATGCTTTGGCGAGGCCCCGTAGGGGCAGCAAATTCCGACAAAAATGGAAGGTAGTGGGGCACCCAAGTGGGGGCTACCTGTCAGGTCCATCTAGACATTCCTTAAAGCCCTACATGGTACAGCGGCAGCACTTCAAGTAGACCGAAGCCAGCAGCGCTTCAGACACACCAGCCAGGTATGTAAACCACAACAGTCCCTTAAAGCCCCGAAACCCAAACCCAATTCTGAGACCGAGAGCTGAACCCCTCGAAATTCATTGTTGGGCAGGACAAAACGGACGCCCTTTTATTTGCCCCTGAACTCCCTTGAGCCCCACTTAAATCTCAAGCCCTGTAAACCCCCTAAACCCCCGCAGGCAACCCCCCTGTAAACCCTACACCCTAAACCCTAAACCATAAACCCTAAAACTAAAAACTAAAAACTAAACCCTAAACCCTAACTCCTAAGCCGCTGAGCCCCCGGTTTTCAGGCATCCCCATTGTCTACTATGGGACGGAGCAGGGCCTGGATGGCCACCAGAGCCGTGACAACAACCTCGGCCAGGACCTGCTTCTTCCGGGGTTCAGGGCGTTGGGTTTAGGGTTTAGGGTTTAGGGTTTAGGGTTTAGGGTTTAGGGTTTAGGGTTTAGGGTTTAGGGCTTAAGGGGCTTTCCTGAGACTCCTACAGAGAGCCCTTTCAGGACGCGCTCCGAGAGTCGCTGCTGCCCGGCTCTCCTTCCCCCATAAAGCCCAAGACCTCCGTCAGTTTTGTTGCTTGGGACGTTCCCCCCTCTGCAAACGTAGGGTTTAGGGTTTAGGGTTTAGGGTTTAGGGTTTAGGGTTTAGGGTTTAGGGTTTAGGGTTTAGGGTTTAGGGTTTAGGGTTTAAAGTGTAGGGTTTAGGGTCTAGGGTTTAGGGTTTAGGGTCTAGGGTTTAGGGTTTAGTGTTTGGGGTGTTCCCCCTTATACTAATAGTCCCTAGGAGGGACTATAGTAACCCCTATCACAATCCGTACTAAGCTGCTAGTATAAGGGGGAACATCCCGGGCTCAACCCTGTGGACTCTTCTGGGAGATCCTCAGCCATAAGACCTCTAAAGCCTCCCGAATGCTTCTTCCGAGCACAAGGAACCCTCAGCCCTAAACCCTGGATCCCCAACCCTAAACCCTATAAACCCTATAAACCCTTTTAACCCTACAAACCCTTTTTAACCCTTTTAACCCTTTTAACCCTTTTAACCCTAGAAACTCTAGAAACCCTTAGACCCTCTTAACCCTTTAAGCCCTTTTAGCCCTTTTAACCCTTTTAACCCTTTTAACCCTTTTAACCCTTTTAACCCTTTTAACCCTTTTAACCCTTTTAACCCTTTTAACCCTTTTAACCCTTTTAACCCTTTTAACCCTTTAAACCCTTTTAACCCTATAAACCCTATAAACGCTACAAACCCTATAAACCCAAAAAACCCTACAAACCCTACAAACCCTACAAACCCTACAAACCCTACAAACCCTACAAACCCTACACCCTACAAACTTTATAAGCTCTGCAAACCCCAATAACCCCAAACCCTAAAACCTAAACCCACCTAAACCCGAAACCCGAAACACGAAACCCAAAACCCACCTAAACCCGAAACCCTAAACCCTAAACCCTAAACCCTAAACCCGAAACCCTAAACCCTAAACCCTAAACCCTAAACCCTAAACCCTAAACCCTAAACCCTAAACCCTCTGAAGCTTTTCTTGGGGTTCCCTCTCTCAAGCCGAGGTGGCAGACGCGGTACCGGACCGACACCTGGCAATACCGCTTCCTGGCCCAGCTGCGCCTCAGCTCCGGGAGCTCTGAGAGGTTTAGGGCTTTAGGGTTTAGGGTTTAGGGTTTAGGGTTCAGGGTTCAGGGTTTAGGGTTTAGGGTTTAGGGATAGTTACGCTTTAGGGTTTAGGGTTTAGAGGACATGGGGGTCTGAGGGTCTAAGGGCGTGGGGCCTAGATGGGGTCGCCTTCCAGAGGCACTCAAGAATCAAGAAGCCTCCTCCCTCGCCCCAAGAAGAACTGAAACACTGACACTGGCGCCCTCACCCCAGAACTGAAACCCTGAAGCCCAAGCCATTCTGACTTGTCCTCGAAGGGAGTATGAACCCCGGCTTGAACCTAAGCCCTCCAAGCCCAGAAGCGGCTATGAAATTAACTGCTCAAGCACAGCTGTCAGTTTTTTCTCGACAGAACCTTCACCTCATCTTCTCCCCGCAAGCGAACGCGCCCGATGCCGAGCCCAGGAATGGGATCCGGAAGGACTTGGGCATCAGCATAGGTGACGCGGAGGTCCAGGGCCTTACCACGACCAGCCTGGTTTTCACGAGGCCGGGAAAAGATCCTTCCCTCCATGCTTCCAAGGCGGAAGCCCGAAGATCATAGTTTCAGCCTGACACCCTCAGCTGTAAACCGACAACCCGCAACCCGTAGCCCTAAACCCTATAAAGCCCTTCAAAGCCCGACAGCCCAACCAGGAAAGCCAGAAATGGCACTGCATGGATCTTCCTGAACAACGCGGCCAACACCACGGCGCACAGTCCGCAGAGCTACTGCCCGGGCCCTGCTCCTTCACCAGGCTGGCTTGGGCTTCGGGTTTTTTAGGGTGTAGGGTTCAGGGTTTAGGGGGGTTTCATAGGGTCATAAGTTTTATAGGGCCCACAGGGTGTAGAGTTTAGGGTCCGGGCTTTGATCAGACCGCGAAGCAAAGATTTCAGAGTTGGGCTTTACATGGAGGTTCTTCGACCAGTTGACTCATCATTGGCCCCATGTCGCTGACACCACAGAATGCCTAATTCAACCCTCTTGTTCGAAACCTTCTTGTGATTTTCCAGATCCGCTGCTTCCACAAGCGCTTCGGATTTTGGGCTCGAAGTCCTAAACGCCCCTAAGCCAAAAACCCCAAATGCAAAAACCCTGAAGCCCCAAAGTCCTAAGCCCTAAAGCCCTAAAGTCCTAGTACCTTGGTCTCTGAATGAATCTGAAGTTTCGGTTTCTGGCTTGTGAAGCAGCGACCCTCACCACTGGAAGGGTTCGGTAGGGTTTAAGGTTTTAGGGTTTAGGGCTTAGGGTTTGGTAGGTTTTAGGGTTTTGGGTTTCGGGAGCCTTCACCATCTGCCGAGATTCGAGATACAAATCCCCTGGCCCCGTACGAGCCTCAATGCCCCAATGCCCCGCACCCTCATGAGCCGCAAAATACCATGTCCCTGAAAAGCGCCCCAAACAGGTTAGACCCTAAACTCTAAACTCCCTAAACCCTAAACCCTAAACCCCAAACCCCAAACCCTAAAACCTAAACCCTAAAACCTAAACTCTAAACTCCCTAAACCCCAAACCCTGAACCCTAAACCCTAGTTTTTCGGACACTTGCAGGGGCGAATTGGTACGACGTTCTGTCGGAACGGCCGATGAGCCCCTATCTGCTGGGCGGCTGCTTTGTGGCCCCGGACAAGCTGCCCAAGGCCGGGTGTACCAGGAGTTTCATGGGTGCTTATAAGTGGTTAATTCTAAGTAGGGTAACTTAACCTTGTTTAGGGTTTTGGGAAATTCATGGGTACTGATAAGTGGAGTGAGAAGTCGGTGTCACTCTAGTTACATCTGGTTGTAGCCTTCTTTGGGGTACTTCTTACCCCACTTAAAGCTCGCCATGAACCTTAAGCCCCAAACCCGAAAGCCTGGGGATTTGTGGCTTCCGATGGCTTTAGGGTGCTCGGAGCCCGAAGATGTTCTAAGGCAGTTTAACATTCGATTCGTAGCACTTCGGAGTTCTGGTGGCTAGATGGCTTGTAGGGAGTAGGGAGCTCTCGAAAATCTGAGCCAGGTGCTTGTGCTGAAGGCCTCAGCCCTGCTTCTTCCGTGATTGTGGCACGTCTTGTGGCTATCCTGTGGGGTTCCCCTGACGGCCGCAGCCAACACTTTTGAAAGGGGTTGAGTCATTGAGTTTAGTTCGTATGTCCGGTGTCCTTTTGAATTCGACTGCGGTGCACAGCTGCAAGCGCATCGCAACCAGATGCTGCGCACAACATCGCTGCATGCAAGTTTTGATGTAGCGACCTTCCACACCGCTCATATGAGCGCTGCGGGGCGTAAGAAAGCTGGCAACTTGAAATGGGGGGAGGCAAGGCGGCTGCATGCCCAATTGGCTTAAATGGCCTGCAGGCTCAATTGCACTGCCCGTTTCGCTGCCTCAGTTTTGACCCCCTTAGAGATGCGCACAAGGCCGCATTGCGATTGCATCGCCGGATGCTGCTGTGCCGTAGACCCACCAGCCGGTCTTACGCCCAACGAGGCGAGGCAGGACCGGAAACAAGACTGCGTGTCTTTACGGTATGCTGTGGGGCAACAGGAAGTGGTAAGACCACGCGCGGGAAGAGCCAATTTCTTGGATTTAGGTCTCTAACTGCCGGGTTGACAAAGCCTAAAAGGCCAAAATCCTGCACCCTGCCTGCTGATGATGCTCCGCCCCTTGACGTAGGAGCTGATGCGCTTGTGGTAGGCTTTCAGGGGTGATGAGGTTTCTGGCGTCCTCGGCCGTTTTGCCAGCTCTCCCGCCACAACCTGCTCCGAGCGGCAGTCGCTGCTTGCCACCCGGATCGCAGCCTCAGGCGTAGCCCGAAGCCATCTGGGGCCCCTCCTTTCAATTCGGCACTGCTGCTTGGCTAAACGATCGGCAGCGACAGGCGCAGTGAGACCAGTGAGCTGCTTGTGACGGCCCCTTGCGGGCTGTTGCTGAGGTTGGGCTTGCCATGGGCTCGTGGGAGCTGCCCCGCTGCAGGTCGTGGGATGAGTTGTTTATGAAGTTGACCTATAGGGACTATTTTATGACTAATTGCGACGAATTGCTCAGCATTGCAGAGTTTCTCACAGAATCTGCGGCTCAAAGATTCTTGCCGGAGCATCCCGGCAGCGTCGAAGCTAGCAGTCACGGCAGCTAAAGTGAGCCCAGCAGCCCGGGTCTCTTGAGCAGCATGGGGTCTGGTTCATCATCCTTCAAATCCCAAGTGGAGCAAGCAAGCGTCGCCGGCCTCAAGCAGGTCGTTGCGGACCTTGGGCCCGAGGAAGTGGAGAAAGTGAAGGCGGCTCTGCACCTGGCGCGTGCGAAGAAGAGCCGCGTCAGGGTGAAGTGCGGGGAGAGGACCTTTGCACCCTTTGGAATGCGAACAGATCTTGCAGAAGATCCTGCAGTGACCAAGGACTTCAAGCCCTACAAGAGAGATGAGGACTCAACTTTGCCTGAAAAGGTTGACCTTCGCAAGTACATGAGCCCAGTGGAAGACCAATCCAACACCAACAGCTGCTGTGCCAATGCAGTGGCAGGGGCCATGGAGTACCCTAGTAGTAGAGTAGGTAACCTTTAACCTTTTTGGGGTAGTATAATCCCCCTAGAATCCCAAAGGTTCACCTTTAATTCCCCCAGGTTACTGGACAACTAAGGTACATCAATCAAAAGCATGCCCGGGAAACCGGGGATAAACCAGGTGACATCTCCCGGCTTTTCATCTACTACGTCGGCCGGAAGATTGATCCTTTGGGATACTTGGGAATAACTTTTCGTTCTTGGGGTACTACAAATCCTAAGAAACAGCAACATTTTCTGACTTTTTCTAGGGTTGCTAGGGTTCCAAGTTCAGTTGAGGATATGGGAGAAGAGGAAAAGATGTGGGGTGGCAAGGGCACGAAGTCCAAAACGGCTGCACCCAAAGACGACGGCATGAGTGTGAGTGCTGCCATCACAGCAGTCCAGACTGCGGGTTCTTGCTTGGAACCCACCTGGCCCTACGATCTCGCGAACGTGAACGAGAAGCCTACGGATGAATGCTTCAAAGAGGCCAAGAAGTTCAGGGTGGCGGAGGCCCGGAGACTCTACGTGGATCTTGACATGATGCGGGAGTGCCTAGCAGAAGGCAATCCCATCGTTTTCGGCCTCATGCTCACAGATCGGTTTTTTTGTCCGGGGCCAAGCGGCTATATTCCGACACCCGGCAAAACGGATCAGAGGGCCGCCAACCATGGGCTGCATGCCATGCTTCTTGTGGGCTACAATGATCGCCAGTCCGTCTTCATTGTCCGAAACAGTTGGGGGGAAAACTGGGGACAAGGTGGCTACTGCTATCTGGGCTATGACTACGTGGCCAGTCGCGACTTCAATCTGTGCCAGATGTATGCAATCACCGGGCTGACGAATGCAGACTTCACGCCCGATGCGGACGATGGTGAGAACTTCGACATCCAAGATGATGCTGAGGATGTGACAGTGATTCATGATGTGAATCCGAATCCCACAATCTTCGAAATACTGGAGATGGATGAGGAGGAAGATGCAGATGATGGCTTCGACTTCTCCGAGGGCTTCCAGGGAGACCAGGCCGTGCGTCAATACTTCTTGGACCAAGCCGGGGTCCTCAACCGGTCCCAGTTTCTTGGTAGCCCAGTGGTAGGGTTTAGGGTTTAGGGTTTAGGGTTTCGGGTTTAGGGTTAAGGGTTTAAGGGTTAAGGGTTAAGGGTTAATACCCCTTGACCCTTTTTGTTTTTTGGGTTCAAGGTTCCCTTATAAAGCAACCAACCGAAAGAAGGGTGCCCTTGTTGTAATATGCTTGCTGGGCGACTAAGGTTCCAAATCTGCCTGACGCTCTTCCACAGGGGCGAGGCTGGAAAGAACTTTGACTGGCTCCTGGGATTCCCAGCAGTGCCCTTCTTCCTTTTTTTTTTTTTGTTTGGGGGGGGGGGGGGTGGGGGAGGGTGGGTTCCCTTTACTAAACCTCCTTAAGCAAAACAAGGGGGACCCCTTTATGTATTTCTAGGTTGCCGTGCAACCGAGGCTTGCTGCCTCCGACTGGGTGGATGATGACTCCAAGCATCCCGACCACGGAGAGGTCTGGACTCCTAAGGACTTTCAGGAGGTTGTGACGATGTTCCACAAGGAAAGCGATGCTGAAAAGTTTCCCAACTTAGCATTCTTGTTCGAATAGCTTCAACGTTTCGAATGACAAACGTCATCTCATTTCTTGACTGGATATGTGTAAACTCGCGACGACACCTGGGGCTGCCAAAGGCACCTCTGCTCGGAGGGCAGTCGGATCTTGGGGGGTTTGGTGCCGCGAAGGGATGCTGCTATATGCTGCTGGCACCAGGTGAGATGATGATCTCTAGCCCCCCCCGGCTGCCCACTCCACCCCTTTCTTTCGCGTGGGAAAAAGGAGGCTGCGAGCTGCATGATTCCTGCTCTCCCGTGCTCTCTGCCGTGAACATGCCAGGCACATGAGGGTCTAGGGTTGAGGGTTTAGGCCCTGAACCTTAGGGTCTAGGGAATTTCTCATACCATGATGTCACCATGATGCCCAACCCAACCTCAGTGGTGCCAGATTCCAGCGCCAGGACGGCCCTGTGGAACCTTTGCCGGTGACGCCCACAAGGTCCGCTGCATGTGCTGTTCGGCCCTAAGCCCAAGCCTTCAATCCTACTTGTAGGTGTTTGTGGCTTTCCCAAGATGTTCTACGGCGGCTGAGCTTTGGATTTGTAGGGGTTCGGAGCCAACCCAACCCTCTCCCCCGCTCTTTTTGGCTGTGCACCCTTTTTTAAGCTTTAAGACCATACGAGTCCCTGCCAAACCCATCATGTGAGCATGTTTGCAAATGGGGAGGGGGCTGTGCCCCCCTCAGCCCCCCACTTTAAGCTGTCTTGGGGGCTTGGGGTTTGCATCAGGGGTTTGCTGTCTTGGGCTCATGGACTTGAGAAGCACGGCACCCTCCCAAGAAAGTTGCATGTAACCGTAAACGCAAAAGCTCCGCAGGAAGTATACCCCTAAAAGCCCGAAGCCGGAAAACCCATGTTTCAGGGTCATCCTGAGCTTTGGGCTTTCCTCTTGATTGCCCCTTCAAGACAGGAGCACGAGTCGACAGCCGAACCGATCTGTGACCTTTATGGGAGCGCGCAGACAAAAATGGGAGCCGCCTGGTTTCCACCTGTGCTGTACCCCAAATCCCAGAGCAAGTTGCAACCTCAAGACAACCCTCTGCGAGGTGGGGACCAGATGGCAGCTTAGAATGATGTGCTAAAACACGTGGTGGATCGTGGTCACTCGGGGAAGCGTGTAGCACCATGGCAAAGGGTTTGCGCTTTAAGGTTTCGTGTACTTGCGGCATGGATGCTCCCGCCGTCGTTTGCTTTTCCCGTAGCTGTGGCTTCTATTCAGTTTGGGACTCCGCATAGAAACGAGGAGCAGCACCCACAGCACTCGGATTCACTCTAATTGGCTCTCATTCTCCGAAGGTCCTGGGATGATCAGGAAGTAGTTGGACCGCGGCGGGTTCCTGCCCGAGTGCTCTTCGGCACTTTTCGGCTGGAAACCTATGCTTTTTTCGGGATTGTTCTCCTTTTCCGAGGCCTCCGTCACCTGCAGTTTTTCAGGCCCGTTTCAACACGTGCTTTTTTTTCGGATTTTTGTTTTGGACACTTTTCCGCTCTTGGCTGTGCGTTTCTTCGGGGTTTTGCTGGTTTTTCTCTGTTGTTTGCACTTTTTTTCTTACATTTTCATTTTTGTTTGGTTCTCTGTCGTTGTTTTTCTCGCCTTTTCCGCACTCTGTTTTTTTTTTTCTCCCGTGTTTTCGCTTTCGGCCACTTTTTTCCGGTCTTGAATGGGCGTTTCTTCGGGTTTGTGCTACTCTTCCTTGCTGTTCTACCTTTTGTTCTCTCTTCATGACCTCATTTCTGTGGCAACGTTCCTGTCGTGAACAAGGCCCAAACCCCGCACATGAAACCCTTGACCCCCCTAAACCCCAAACCCTAAACCCTAAACCCCAAACCGTAAACCCTAAACCCTCAACCCGAAACCCTAAACCCTCAACCCTTACTTTCATTCGGGTGTTGCGAATGGCCAGAGCATCCATGCCCGCACGATGATTCCGTTCGTGCGGATGGCCAGAGCATCCGTGCCCGCACGATGATTCCGTCCGTGTTACCGGACGCTTTCAGGCTTGGGGCTGGCGACTTCGAACTTTGGGGCTTGCCGTTTAACATGGGCGACTGTCAGGTTGTGAGTCCCAAACTACTTCATTTTTGCCTAGTCTCCACTTTTTGGGGACTTTCTTGCAGCGTTTCTCTGAAGTATCGCCCCTGCCAGTGGTTTCGGCCTGTTGCCTCAGACAAATGCTTGTCCCGTACCACGGGCAAGAATGCGCCGCGCACCAAGTAGTTGTACCGGGTTCTGTCTCGGATTGCACGTCTGCAGCGTTGAGGCCGTGTTGGTCAGTGCTTGTTTTGCTGTGCAAGAGCTTTGCTCGTCAGTGCTCGTGGAACCCCAGCTGCTGATACTGTAGCTGATGATGGTGATGGTGGTGATAACGCACATAATGCTCAGGAAGGGCTTTCGATGTGTGACACACTTTGGGGCCATCCACTCTTTCCTTGGGATTCAGGACTGCCAATAATTCTTAGGGGTTTTGGGGCTCAGGGCAGATCGTGACGTCGAGCCGTCTCCAAGGTTTCCGGGCGGCTGTGGCTCAAGAGCAGCTCAATAGCTAGATGGCTGCCACCATGGTGGGGACACAAGTAGCATCTAAGACAACAGAGACGTCACTCTATAAGATGCTGAAGGTCATTGTGTGGGACCAAGCAGGTGCAAGGTGATTTGCGGACCAAGGTTTGTAGTTTCAGGTAGCCTACGCTCATCAGCCAATCGGGGCATCCCACATCTTCTGTCAAACTCCTTGGCCGTTCTTCCAGTTCGTGACGCCGCTGTCATGGCCTCTGATGATCAAAGTTGGGTGGATGCCCGCCGGAGCTGCCTGGCACAAAGGTTCAGGATTTTGGTTCAGTGCCTGGCTGTAGTTTTCCGTGCTGTAGCAACAAAAGGTTGACAAAAATTGGCCCGAAGATCCTGCACTGCCTGTTCCAGGCTTCAAGGGCGCCTACAGCGCGTGGCTGACAAAAGTAAAAGGCAGGGGCCGTTCCCTTCTGATTTCTTTTTGCGCCTGGCCGTTCTGCACTCTTAGTAGGCGAGTGGTTAGGCAACCTTTGCAAATCGATCGCAGGTGTCTTGGATGGATGGTTCGGTGGGGTGTGGATCTGTTTGCTCATGCCATGCTCATCTCCTGAACTTGCTTGGAACAGTAAAAAATCAAACGATCCGGTCGTGTTGCCGTCTTTTCCTAACACGGTTGCAGAGGTTTCCTCTTCTGTCCGCTGGTAACCCCTGCGCTCTTCACCCTGTACTCCGCTTGCCAGGCGATGGTGCCAAGGCGCGGTGGTTTTCCAGCACGACGAAGAGATACTTCACCATCGACTTCAATGCGCAGCTTTTCTTCTACGCGCACTCAGAAAGTGACAAGACCGTCTCTCATCCAATTCGCTTCAAGGACAGTGTCTAATACTGTTGCGTCCCAGATGTTGCGCTGAAAAGACCGTGAGACCGAGGACGCTGATGGTCTAGGGTTTCGGGTTTAGGGTTTCGTTTTTGGTTTAGGGCTTAGGGAAGTCTTCCTCTCTGAGACTGGCTCGTGCAGTTGCTAAGGCCCTCAAAGCCACCTCTCGAATCGCCAAGCACGAGGATGAAGCTCAGCCATCCCGAATGTCACGCACGCACGCGTGAGGATATAGTGGCAGCGGACCAGCTGCCAATATCCGACTCGAAGAGCAGGGCCCTTGGCAACGACTGATATGCTGAGCTCCGTTTGGGTTTCGGTATCTTCTAGGAAATGTCAGGGCACGTGATGCAGCACGCTTTTTTGAACCCCGAAGCTCCCAAGGCCCTACACCTGGACAGCCTGCACAGGGTATTTAAAGATCTGCCATTGATAGACGTGTCATCGAAAGCTTCGTCGCTGAAAGATTCATCACATCACTGCTATCACGGGCCTACATGTCAACGTGATCTGCCTCATCGAAAGCTCGTCACCGACAGACTGCTCATCCATGACATATACCTGTCAGCCTGCGCAATCTCAAGTTCCTGACAGTCCTGTGCCAGCATTTGGTGCTCCCCTCCATGACACAAGCAACTTGCTTGCTTTGCAAGGTTTGCCAGCGTTTCCACAGGAATACTTTCTCCCTCTACAAACAAAGAATCGAAGTCTTCGTTCCTGATAAGAGTAGCTAGGCGTGGATCCATGCGCTGAGCCCCGTGCCTGTGCGCTGCAAAGCAAAAAATGCCCGAAACAACCTACACGGATACACCCTAAACCCACTTCACGCCGTATACACCTTGGACGCCCTATACACCGTACACCGAAAACCCATTGCCCTCAAACCCTAAACCCTGAACCCTAAACCCTGAACCCTAAACCCTAAACCCTAAACCCTAAACCCTAAACCCTAAACCCTAAACCCTTGAACCCTAAACCCTAAACCCTAAACCATATAATCCCCCAAGATGCGAGGTGATCACATCTTTGGCTTCTCCGTGCTCACAGCGGAGAGGACATACGAGCTCTTCACCAGCTCCTATCAGGCCATCAGCTTAGGGTTTGAGGTTTCGGGTTTAGGGTTTAGGGTTTAGGGTTTAGGGTTTGGGGTTTGGGGTTTGGGGTTTGGGGTTTGGGGTTTGGGGTTTGGGTCGCATAGGATGCCTAAAAAGTACCCAAGGGTGGAGAAGACTTACGGGCCTAGGGGCTGTTTGGATCCCAGGTAGGGTTCAAGGTAGAAGCCCGTAGCCAAAGTAGCACGTACCGCATGACACTGGCTCAACCCTTTGAGCCAACTCCCCAACACTCCGTCAAACTCACCGACCCCTGAGCTCTGAACCCTCAACCCCTAAAGCCACTACGTAAACCCAGCCATTGAACCTCAAAACATCTGTCCATAAACCCTAAACCCTAAACCCTAAACCCTAAACCCTGAACCCGAAACCCTAAACCCTAAACCCTAAACCCTAAACCCTAAACCCTAAACCCTAAACCCTAAACCCTAAACCCTAAACCCCCACATTCGAGGACGCGGAGGCCTGGGTCTGCGGACTGAACGCCGCGCGGGACATTGCCACCGGCAAGCCGCCTGAAAGCCAGGCGGGACCTTGGTTTGCTTGTTTGTTTAGGGTTTAGGGTTTAGGGTTTAGGGTTTAGGGTTGAGGGTTGAGGGTTGAGGGTTGAGGGTTGAGGGTTCAGGGTTGAGGGTTCAGGGTTCAGGGTTCAGGGTTCAGGGCTCAGGGTTCAGGGTTTAGGGTTTAGGGTTGGTCGGGTTTAGGGTTAAGGTCCCGTTTGGTGCAGGTTAGAGGTAGGGCAGCTATAAGTACCCCCCCCACAAGTATAATCACTCCTCAAAACTTTCAAGTGAAGCCAGATCCTGAACCCTAAAGCCTAAACCCTGAACCCTAAATCCTAAGCCCTAGGCCCTAAGCCCTTAGCCCTAAACCCTAAACCCTAAACCCTAAACCCTAAACCCTAAACCCTAAACCCTAAACCCTAAACCCTAAACCCTAAACCCTAAACCCTAAACCCTAAACCCTAAACCCCTAAACCCTAAACCCTAAACCCTAAATCCTATAAACCGTAAACCCTAAACCCTAAACCCTAAACCCCAAACCCTAAACCCTAAACCCTAAACCCTAAACCCTAAACCCTAAACCCTAAACCCTAAACCCTAAACCTTACAGACCTGGGGCAGCCTCGGGGGCCTTTTGGGTTCCAAAGGCCGCCCTCTTTGGGAGGGGGGGGGGGGGGGGGGGGGGGAAAGGGGGGTGATTTGATTTGTTTTAGAGTCTAGAGTCTTGACGTTTGGGGGTTATGGTTTAGGGTTAGGGGGGTTCCCATGTCGGACTTGTCGTGTAGAAGTAATCTGCGGGTTCGGAGTTGCAGTTGCAACAACTTGGTGCACCCTTGCGCGAATCCTATCAGAACACACAGGGAAATGTCTAGGGCTACTTAGGCATTCCCCTAAACCCTGTACCTTCAAGAACTTCCTAAACCCTGAACCCTACACTGACCGAAATGTCGCCCGACAGCTTCCGGCTTGTCTTTTGGCTCCAAGGGGCCGGGATGCTGCTAGGGCTGGAGTTGGGGGGGCCTTCAGGAGTTTTGGATGAACTTTCTAGTCTCAAGCCCGCGCGAAGAAAATGTTCTGTTAACACGGAAGTAGGCTTTAGGGTTTAGGGTTTAGGGTTTAGGGTTTTTTCTGTCATTTTACTGGCGGACCGGATCGCAGCGGTCCTTTGGCATTGGTCAGTGTTGGTGATCAAAGCTTCATCACTGACTATGTCCGTGAGCTTTCGAATGCTCTTGTCTGTCTTGGATAAGAATACATGACCAAGAAAGCGCGACTGCCTGTACCATTATGATAAATGTGAGTCCTATGTTTTCAATCGACTTTATAGCGTGGTTCTAGAACTCCCCATTCTAATCCCAGAAAGTCCGAAGCCCACAGCACCGGAAAGGCTGGTTCCTTGACGACGCCGGCCGGCCAGGAATTCACCCGGTGCTCCTTGGTGGGGCTTCCGAAAAATGGGGCTGCCCCTTGAATGTATTGGTTTAGGGTTTAGGGTTTAGGGTTTAGGGTTTAGGGTTTAGGGTTTAGGGTTTAGGGTTTAGGGTTTAGGGTTTAGGGTTTAGGGTTTAGGGTTTAGGGGGTGCCAGGACCCAAATATAGTGCACTTTGGGAGCCCCCTAATATTTTCGGACAGTGCTTGGAGGTTGCTGGCGTTGGGGTTTGACGCCGTGCCCGAGGTGTATGTACGCAGATTGGATGCCATGCGAGGAATCTGCTGAACCGTGCCTCCGCCTAGCACATCCCAGCTGTCCGCTTGATGAGACAGGTACTCCAACTCCACATCAGCCTCAGACCAGAATGGTGATGCAGGCAGCAGCGTGTGTTCGTGCCTTTCCATCGCTCCAACCTGCTTGGCCTTGAACATCCGCATAGTCACCCCCGAACAACCACAAAAATCCTGAGCCCGAAACCTCAAGATCACCCTGATTCCAAAACTTTTCGCAACACCTCATGTCCCTAAGCTCCAAAGTGTGTGTGTGTGTGTGTGTGCGAAAATTACACTCTTGACCTGGACCTGCTTAAGCGGCTCAAAGCCTTAAGCCTTACAACGCTGGAAAGCCTCAACCCGCCCAAGCCGTAAGCCCTTGAAGCCCAAACTCGAAACCCATGAACGTCTGCGTTTTGGTAGCCCTCTTCGCATCAGCGTGGTCGCCTTTCTTGAAAGCCGTCCGCACCCCAGAAAGTCCGAGATGCTGCAAGAAGCTCTAAAGGCTCTAAAAGCCTCAACAACTGTCTACACAAGCGCAAAAACCCACAAAACCAAAAATGCCGTTTAAAACGACCTGGCAGACCAAAGGACCCAAAGCCACAAAACACCCTACAACTAAACCCTCAACCATAAGCCCTGAGCTCAAACCCTTACCTTAAGAACCGCAAAAAACCTATGTTTTTGCAGCTTGCCTTAAGAATCCTGCAAGGGGCTTTTAAAGTTTGGGTTCTTATGCTTGGTAGTGCTTGGGGATAATTCACGCGTCCCTTCTTTCCCTTTTAAGGGAACCTATTCATAAATAATTGTCAAAGGGCTTTAAAGCACAACTCAGTATGGTAAACCCTGAACCCTGAACCCTAAACCTCAAACCCACTCCGCAAGCCGCCGCTGCCAGGCGCCGACGGCGACAAGCGCCGGCCGTGGGAGCCGCCACCCGTCGCGCCAAAGAGGTCCGAGCTTTGGGTTGTCTTGGCCAGTTGTTAGGGTTTAGGGTTTAGGGTTTCGGGTTTAGGGTTTGGGGTTTGGGGTTTGGGGTTTGGGGTTAGGGTTTAGGGTTTAGGATTAGGGTGTTTCTTGTAGCCTTTAATCTTTTTGGGGCAAGATAATCCCCTTATCATGCCACAGGTTAACCTTCAGTTCCCTAGGTACTGGGCAGCTAGGTTGAGCTCTCCGTCTTAGCAAGTTCAGGATTTGAGGTTCGGGTTGAGGGGGTGGGAAGCTAGCAGTACTTCCCACCACCACCACCGCCGCCACCCCACAATTACACCCTTCTTCCCATGGTCGTTTTGCCCAATTTCAACCTGTGCTCAAAAAAACAGCCATTCCTGATACAAGCAAAATCAAAGCCACTCCAGGGAGGTGAGGAGTTGAGTGCCTGAAGGATGTCAGTTGTTGAGCACCTGCAGGTGGCCAGCTCCTGCAAGGGAGGCCTGGGCCCCGCTGCGCACATAGATGATAGTGTATTTTGCTGTCGGAAAATGCAAATGCAAATATGTACCTATATGTATTTGTATATATATATATATGTATGTATGTATGTATGTATGTATGTATGTATGTATGTATGTATGTATGTATGTGTGTGCATATAACAACATAATTCTGAAAGTCACACAAAAATGTAACAATGTAGCATATCTTCTTTTATTTATTATGCGGTATAGTGTACACATATAAATGAAAAGACGTACTTTATGAAGTTGGTGTTATGTATGTTACTACTCATATGATATATATATATATATATGTATATATATCTGTAGATATGGCCTGAGCTTTAGGGTTGCTGATTGAGGGTTTGGGGCTTAGCCCTTGGCCCACAGGCTTGGCTTATACAAACTTGTTTGGGGGGCCGAAGGCTTAGAAGCCCAGGGCCCTGCAGCGCAGGAGCCTACTATAGGGGTCTGGTAAAATTACCAATAATATTCCCTTCGGGTCCATGTAAAATTTCCACTATAATCATCCCCAAAACCCTATTCTAGTTATGCAGGCCCCTATAACAAAAACCCATCACTACTATCCACTGATACCACCCTGCGTGGATCATTATGAGATCCCCAAATGCCTAGTCCAATTCCACCCAAAAACGACGCTGCAGGTGAGGGTTCCTTGTACAGACACGAAGTTGTGGGCTTTTAGACTTCGCACCTTATAAAGCCCAAACTCCCCCCATAAAGGGAGCCCCCTCTGGCGCAGGTCCCGGAGGTCGCGGTCCCACCGCCTCCTCCTCCCGCAGCAGAGGAGGTGGTGTTTAGGGTTTAGGGTTTTGGGTTTAGGGTTTAGGGTTTAGGGTTTCCCTACTACCCCCCTCTATACTACCCTAGGTTGCCCCCTTAAGCGCCCTTAGGCTTAGTTTCGAGCTGATAGGGTTTGTAGCAGAGTCGGCAGGGCTTCGATGAGGTCTGGAGGTTTCCTGGTGTTCTTTTTTTATCCCCACCTTCGGTGTGGGGTTGTTAGATTTTCAACTCAACTCTTCTCCTCGCCCAGAACTCTTCTCCTCGCCCAGTCTACTCCTAGAGCCTCCCTGGAGTGCCCAACCCCAGAGACTCCCTGGAGTGCCCAACCCAGAGAGTCCTGGAGTGCCCAACCCCAGAGTCTCCCTCGCGCAACCCCAGAGTCTCCCTCAATTCCCCAACAAGCAAAAACCAAGAGAAAGCGTATTTGAGTCAACGTGTCTTTGTTTGAACATCCTATTTGCGCTCTTTCCTTCTAACGAGGAGCAAGGTGGGGATGTTCGAAGTGTAATATTTTTTTGTTCTGGGGTTCCAGGGCTCAGGGGGCCGAAGGGTTGGGTACAAGGTTGAGGAGAAGCGTACGGCTGCTAGTCGAGGGTATGAGGGTGTGTATGTAGGGTGCCATGTGGGGCGATTCTCTGGGTACCCCCAATAGGGACCATCATGTTTGAGAAATGACCATATGGTCTTGGGGTTCCAAGATTCGGGGCTGAGAATTTCGGAGCTGTGGGGCTGTGGCCAAGGTTTAGAGGGTTCACTTAGAGGCATTCCTGGGGCTTCTTGCTGCTGAAGGAGATGTTTTTCGTGGGTTTAGGGAGGTTTGAGGTTCATCCTGAACTCTACGCCGAAAGGGAGTTCTTGTCATGGCCTCATCTTGCCTAGCCATCGCAACGGGAGAGGTCCGGATATTGCTTGGTTTCCTCAACTCCTTCAACTTAGTTGTAGAGTAGGGAACCCTTAAACCTTTTTTGGGGTAATCGAATCCCCTGTTTTGGAGTTGAAGCGTGAGGGTTTAAGGGTGTTTTTCGTCGAACCTTAAACCCTCAACCCTTCGACGTTCGGATCAATGTGCCGTTCCTGATCAGGACCCCTTCGCCGCCCTGGATGCCCTGGAGGAGCCTCACATGTCATGAGGCTCTGCCAGTGGGTGGTAGGTGAGATTGAAACCCCTAAACCCTGAGCCACTAAAGCCGGAAGCCTTAAGCCACAGCAGCCCTGGTCCAAAAGGGCCACTCCTGCACTTGGCAGGCTCCCTAAACATCCTTCTTATGCTCAGCACACCTAAATACGGACCCTTTGCCCCTCCCAAACCTCGCAGCTCATCATCCCCCCCAAGCCACAACTCCCTTCTCCCCCGTGCGCACTCGAGCCTAAAACCCCAAACCCTCAAACTTCCTCAAGCCCTGAAACCCCAAACCCTTAAACCCCAAACCCCAAACCCCAAACCCTAAACCCTAAACCCCAAACCCTAAACCCTAAATCCCAAACCCTATATCCCCCCCGAGCCCCAAACTCCAAACCCTAAACCAACCCCAAACACCTCTTTGAACCTCAGAGGAGCTGGCGGGGCCGGCTCCGGAGGCTGCCCCGGCACCTGCGCCCCCAGGGCTGCAGGCGAGCCGCACCAAGGGTTTAGGGTTTAGGGTTTAGGTAGGGTTTAGGGTTTAGGGTTTAGGGTTTAGGGTTCAGGGTGTAGGGTGTAGGGCAGTGTAGGGCTTAGGGTTTAGGGTGTAGCATTGATCAGCTGTGCGCAATTGTGTGCAGACATGCCCACCCCAAGACCACCCAAACACTACTCAAAACAAGCCAAACCAGAGCCAGCCAAACCAGAGCCAGCCAAACCAAAGCCAGCCCACATTCAAACACTTCTGCACTCAATGCTGTACTTCGGTAATATCTAGCCCGCTTCCTTATGACAATGTCATGGAGATTGCCTATGAAGATGCCTTGCTGCAAGGTGACATCTGAGAAGATGGCTTGGGAAAGACGTTAGATTTGGAGCTTTCGAGAGAAAATTAGGTTTTGTATTGGGGGACGGTTTCGCCGGGGGGCCTTCTCATTGTTTCTCTTCTCTATGTCGGGGGTCAAGGCTGCATGGCGAGAGGCCTGTTGCCATCAACATACCTTGTGAAAGTCATAATTTCTAGAAGCTTGCGAGAGCCAAATTAGCGTTTGCGTTGGGGGTTGTCTTCGGCCGGAGGCCTTCTCATTACTAAATTTTTTCTAGGCCGGAATGTAAAGGCTGCATGGCGAAAGACCCGGAAATACCTTGCGAAGGACACTCATTGATTTGCCGGAGTGTTTATAGAAGCTTCCGAGAGACAATTTAGGTTTTGCGTTGGGGGACGTCTTCGGCTGGAGGGCCGTCGCATCGTTTCTATTCTCTACGTCGGGGTCTCAAGGCTGCATGATGTTGCGCGGAGAACCGCCACCGCCCTACTCCAAGCCCGCGAATCAAGAACCCCCAACCCCATAACCGTAGAATCAAAGATCCTAAACCTCCATAAACCCTAAATCCTGAACCTTAAGCCCTACACCCTAGACTCAACCCTGAGAACCCAGTTGCGCTCTCGGCATAATCCCCAGGCCAAACCCCTGAACCGCTTTTGCCGGTGAGGGCGAGCTCCTGAAAGAAGCCCGGGCCCGCGTGACGGGCGCGGCCGCAGTAAGACGAAGCCCCCAGGAGCTGGCGATCATGACGGTTGATTAGGGTTTAGGGTTTAGGGTTGAGGGTTGAGGGTTTAAGGTTGAGGGTTGAGGGTTTAGGGCTTAGGGCTTACAGCTAATGATGGATGATGATTGCTATTCTCTAGCTTGTTTGGGGTGCAGGGCTTGCAGGGTTGGGGGGCTTAGGGTGTGCTTTGTTGGCGGAGTGCTTTGCGTGACACAGCCTGTAGGGGTAGCCATGCGATTTATATAGCCCTCAAGCCTCGTCCATGGGGTAACCCGACTTCCAAACCCTGGGCCGCAAGCCCTGCCTTAAACCCAAGGCCCATGATTCTTAAACATAAACGCCTCGGCATTAGACCCCTGACCCCTAAAACCCCATAAGCCATGTGCCCTACACTTGGGCCCGAAACCCCGCATCAGCCACGAAGCCCTTACGAAATGCACCCGAAGGAAATCGCCCAGTCGGCCGCGCCAGTGGCATCTCGGGAAAGGAAAGCCATGGCTTTAAGCCCAACACCCTCATCGCCCTACATCACATGCTCACATGCTCTACCCCCTAAGTTCCAGGGCCTTGGGCAGTTTATATATGGGCCGACCCTGATGTTGTCTACCAGGGAGTTTGGGCATCAGCCCTCAGCACTTTTGAAAGTCCGAAAACCCGAATGGGAATCCCATAGCATCCTCGAGACCTCATCGATGAGACTTGAAGGCGGGATTCTTGTACATGTTCGTACATGCATAGAGTAGTATATTGTACAATATCAATGTTCACTTTCACTAGTAAGTCCCCGGAAGGGCCTGTTTTTTGTTTTTTGACATGGCTGACCTCTTCAAAGGGAACCCTGAAACTAATACCGTTCCTCTGGATTTGGTGTTGTTGCTGATTGAGCGTTGTTTTTTTTGAATGCCTAAATGCCAAAACCCTAAACCCTAAACCCTAAACCCGCAACGCTAACTGCCCGCCCAGGCCCCGCCCCCCCGGCCGGAGCACTCCGAGCCGATCACCGCAGAGGCAGCCGCGCCCTCCGCGCCCTGCGGGTCGCACGGCTCGGGAAGTTGGCATTTGGGGGTTTGGGGTTTAAGGGTTCGGGGTTGAGGGGTGTTTAGGGTTTAGGGTTTAGGGTTTAGGGTCTAGGTTTTAGGGTTTAGGTTTTAGGGTTTAGGGTTTAGGATTTAAGGTTTAGGTGTTCGGGGTTCAGGGGTGTTGGGTTTGGGGTTTGGGGTTTGGGGTTCAGGGTTTAGGTGTTTGCGGTTTAGGGGTGTGCGGGTTTGGGGTTTAAGGTTTGGGGTTTAGGGTTTAGGGCTTGGGGTTTGGGGGTTTGAGGTTTGAGTTCGTTGTTAGGGCTAGGAGGTTGGCGGTTTGGGGTTCAGGGGCTTGGGTTTCGGGGTTTAGGGTTTGGATTTTGGGGTTGAGGGCTTGGGAGAGGGGGGGTTAGGATTTGGGGGGTTTGGGGTTGCAGCTTGAGGGTAGGGTTCAGCAAGGGTTCAGACTTTGGGGTTTACTTTGATTTCCAGTTAATACTCAGGGGTTACTGTTTTCAGCTACCCGCTTGTAGGGTTGGTTTGGGGCTGCTGGTAGGATTCTAGCGCGGAGCGGGGTTTGGGGTACAGGATAGGTTCGTGCAGGTTGGGGGCGTTGGTGCGAAGTTGGCAGGCACAAAAAGACCTAGCACAGCAGCAATCCACAGGCAATGCACCCTTCTTTCCAAGAAGAACAATGTCTCAACCCTCAACCCTCAACCCTCAACCCTCAACCCTCAACCCTCAACCCTCAACCCTCAACCCTCAACCCTCAACCCTCAACCCTCAACCTCAACCCTCAACCCTAAACCCTAGACCCTAGACCCGAAACCCTAAACCCTTAACCCTAAACCCTAAACCCTAAACCCTAAACCCTAAACCCTAAACCCTAAACCCTACAAACCCCTAAACCCTAAACCCTAAACCCTAAACCCTAAACCCTAAACCCTAAACCCTAAACCCTAAACCCTAGACCCTAAACCCTAAACCCTAAACCCTAAACCCTAAACCCTAAACCCTAAACCCTACACCCTAAACCCTAAACCCTAAACCCTAAACCCTAAGCCCTGTCTTTGACAGCCACTGCCATCATTCCCAGTCTCCTGCGTAGCCGAGGATAGCACCGCCAGCAGGCATCGCTCCCCCGGCAGGCCGATGCGGGGGACACCAGGGTTTGCGGTTTGAGGGTTATGGGGTTTACATAGGGGTCGGAAGAATGACTAATAGTAGTCCTTTAGGATCCCTCTGCAACTTTATTTTGATAACCCCAAAACCCTATTCTAATTATTCTGCCTCCAGGGTTGAGGGGTCTAGTGTGGGGTTTTGGCTAAAGAGCTTTCAGGGGTTTAGGGTGCAGGGGCCCTCAGCCCGAAGCCCGTGAACATGACTCCGAAACCACGTAAGATAAGCTCCGGGTATCCTCAGTCTCCCATGACTCGGACCTCCAAGCCATCAGAGCATTATCTACGGTTTCAAGTATTTCCTGCTCTACTCTGGCTGGGAAAATTTGGAACCGCAAGGAACAAAAGTCCAGGCAAAGCCGTTTCATACAAAGTACACCCTAAACCCTCAACCCTCAACCCTAAACCCTAAACCCTAAACCCTAAACCGTGGAAGGTATGCCCACAGCGGGCATCGCACCCCCGGCGGGCTTTGCGGCCACCCCGACCTTCGCGGCAGCGCCTGTGGAGCGACGCGAGGAGTTGGCAGTGCCTTGGTCGCTGTTTAGGGTTTAGGGTTTCAGAAAGGACTGTTGTGAGGCGGAGTTGTTGGGTAGTTTTCAATCATTTAATAAGGTTTAGGGGTTAGTAAACGCTTACAACTTTAAACTTATGGCCTCACAACAACTTTAAACTTATGGCCTCACAACAGTCCGTTCATAAGTGGGAATCTTGACCGTGATTTGGGGGGGGGGGGGTCCTTGGAAGTTGGCCCATCTTGGCAGGAGTCCCCCCCCCCCCTCATGCGTAACAGCCGTAGCTGTGCCACAGTTGGTTTGCATTCACGTATTTCCAGACATGTTATTCGGAAGTTCCCTGTTTCGAAACACAGCCTTTGTTTCGAAACACAGCCCTTGTTTTGAAACATGGATCTCCCCGTCACCCCGTCACAGCCACAATTGGTTCAAAAAATGAACTTCGTCACATCTACCGCAACCTCACACAATGCTTCGTTTCCATGCCTTAAACCCCAAACCCTAAACCTTACAAGTTACCGGGTTCCTCAACTCAAAGACCCCAAAGCCTAAACGGGCCTAAGCCCTGAAACCCTATGAGCCCTAAACCCTACTAAACACCGGGCCCTGAACTTGCAGCCACCTAAGCCCCTAAAGCCTGAACCCTGAACCCTAAACTCTTAGGCCCCTAGGCTGTCGCCGCGGCGGTCAGGATTTAGGTTTAGGGTTTAGGGTCTAGGGTTTAGCTGAAATTCTTCGGGGCCGGTTGCTGTGTCAGTTTGTCGGTTTCGAGGAAGGTTTCCTTGGGGGAGGGAGGACAGATTCGACGCAGTTTTGTTTCAAGATGCGGCGCTGGCTTGGAACGATGCCCATGTAAATACGTATGCACATGATACCATATGTAGATACACATCCTTTGGGGAGGGACACCATATATATATATATATGTTGATTTGTTTTAATAGTACGTGTATATATATATAGAGCAACTAATAAGAGTCGCTATTACAATACCATAGCATGATGCAGTTTTCGAGTAGTATTATCCAGGGTCATGTGGATACTAACTACTAGAGTAGTACATATAGTCGCCATGTTACCGTTTCCGGTGGGCCGCCTTGTGAGGCGTCCTCATATGCAACCTATAGGGGCTGTTACCAAGAAGGAGCCGAAGACAGATCTTCGTATGCAACCTATAGGGGCTGTTACCAAGAAGGAGCCGAAGACAGAAACAGCGTTGAGAACAGTGTCTGCCGGTGTCAAGCGCAAGCAGTCCGATGTCATCCCTATAGGGGCTGTTCCCTCTGCCGGTATCCAGTGCAAGCGGTCCGATGTCATCCCTATAGGGGCTGTCCCCTCTGCCGGTGTCCAGTGCAAGCGGTCCAATGGAATCCCTATACAGGCTGTCCCCTCTGCCGGCGTCGAGTGCAAGCGGTCCGATGTCATCCCTATAGGGGCTGTCCGGAAGTATCAGCCATCTCATACCACGCCGATAGGTGCAGCCACCAACCGACAGCATGTGGACATGAAGTCTGCAAATGCCGAAGAGATCCCTCATGGACGGCTTCGAGTAACAGAACCGCCGTATCCCCCCCCATGGTTAGCGACTGCTGGGCCTCCTCCGGAAGTACTCCGACCAGCAGGGCCTTCGTTTCCTCCCTCTTGGCGCGTGCTCCATCAGCGAGAAGTTCGCATACACGTATGGGGCGGACAAGCAGATGATAGGGATCTAGATTACGTGGTTGACTGCAGATGCTTTTCCGACCCGGGACACGACCCGTCCTTGCGCTCACACTCAGGACATCACGATGAAACACTTGCTTCGGTAAGTGGGCACAAGCTTTTCACGAAAGAAGTAGATAAACTGCTTCGCTTTCTTGTACAGTTTCAAGGCCCCGTAGTACAACTAGGATTCTTCTGTCGTGCTGGTAAACACCGGTCTGTGGCCATGTCGTGGCTGACACGGGTACTTGTTCAATCGCTAGGAGCGGTGAGCTGCAGAATGCATTACTCCCGTCAATCCAGCCATCTGTGTTGGTCCTGTGCTAGATGTAGGGAAGACACTGCTCGCAAGTCTAATCTAGAGACGGAGCTTGCGGAGTATGCTCGTGAACGTATACAGGATCTGTAGACAAGAGTATGATGCGCGCAGACATGTGTGGACAGCAGCAACGCTGATACGGGGTTGTCGATGCCGGAATCTTATGGGGTTCAGGATTGTCGGAGTTGATGTCGTGAACTTTTTACTTTAGAGGTGGGTTTTAGGGGGGGGTAGCTATTTGCTTTGCACTCGCAACAACATGAACTTAGTCCAAAACACTGCATCACATTCAAAAAAACTCCGCCTCACAACAGTCCCCTCTCTAGGGTTTAGGGTTTAGGGTTTAGGGTTTAGGGTTTAGGGTTTAGGGTTTAGGGTTATGGTTTCTTTTTGGGTGTGGGGTTTTTAGGGTTCAGAGTTCGGTCTTTGAGGGAGGTTTCGGTTTGAGTTCTTCTTGTGTTTGGGGTGGGGGGGTGGGTGGGTGGGCGGGCGGAAAAAGGGTGTTCTTGGATTCTTGGATGAGGTTCAGCGGGTTACTTCGTTCTTCGGGGTTTCGGGCTTTTGGGGGTTTTAGGCTTTGTAGGGTTTAGGGGTTCAGGTAGCCAAAGGATCCGCAAGCTGATTTTTGGACCGAGGGCATGTAGAGATTGGGGTTGCGGGTTTAAGGTTCGCGGTTTGGGGTTTAGGGTTTTAGGGCTTATGTTCTGGGCAAATTGAGCGAATAGGGTTTACGATCCGGAGGCTTGGGTGCTTAGGGTTTAGGGATGTTTAGGGTTTAGTGCTTTGCGATGCCGAATGGGCCTGACAAGGGCGCGCAGCTACGACACAGCTTTGTGGGACATCACCCTGAAGGGGAGTTTCAAGGTCAACAGCACCATCGAGATGAGCTGCACCTGCACGCATGGGTTGGCAGTAGCTTTGCCTCCAGCGCCAGCCTTCATGGCAAGTTTCGGACTGTCTCGACGAACTCTGGTCCTCGCGGGAGTTCTCGCCTGCATGACATCCCTACAAGGTTGCAGGCCAGTTTGTGAACCACCTGAGCCGCAGCTGGCTTGGCGCCCAGACACAAGTGTGTTCAACGAGAGGACACGACGCATTGAGAACGGGATTTGGCGGGGAAACCCTTCGTGGGTCTGGTCACCACAGTTGGAGTCGGAGGATTACCATTGCATGGCAGTGCATCCCAACTCCTCAGTATGCCTCTCCTGGACATCGCATGAGTGGAGCTGTGAGGAGGAAGACTTCGGCATGTGCAAGTGCTACCAGCTATCTCTCAACGGCCAGTATTGCGAGAAGTGGAGCTGTCACAGCCTGGAGGCAGACCAACAAATTTGTCAGCGTTCGCATGAGTCAGCTGGTAACAGTGACAACGAGGACTGCCACTATGCCCCCTTTCGCATGGACTATGACCTGTACAACCATCTCATGGAGCTTCAGGCTGGGGGATCCTTGGGCACGGGGGAGACCATCATCTTCCGATGGTGGGCCCCAAGCAGCTTGTGGAGCTCTGGGCGCCGGATGACCGCGGCAGAGCTCTTGCACAAGCCAGAAGAAGAGATCCTTCAGGACTATGTGAAGTACTTACGCCAGAACACCAGCCAATGGCAGCAGCTGGAGAACCGCACTGACGCAAGAAGGCTGGCGACCCACGCGGGGACATGGCCTCCTGTCTACGCATACAGCCCAGCAGCCAGACACGCGTACTTTCATTGGGGCAACGTTTGTATTGTCAACGGTGACAACCGTGGGATGGCGAGGAAGCATTGCTCATTTTGGCGTGAGATTGAAACCGAAATTCAGATGTGTGAATGCAAGACTGCCAACATTGGCGACAGGTCATGCGCGAGGTGGATCTGCGAGGGGACGTGGGACTCTTCAGCGTCCTTTTTCGCACCACCCAGTCCCTGGACCAGTATACGGAAGGAGTGGAGCTTGAAAGCTACACTTGCACCAAGATCAACATGCATGGTCAATGCACAGAGTGGGAGACATCTCCTCACTGGAAGAAGCTGAATGGGTAGCTGCCATTGTGCCGGCTCTTCGTGTGCTGGAGTTGGTGCCTCTTGGAGCTGCGATGAGTGGGAGCTCCCCAAAACCCGAGACCTCTTCTACCCGGACTACCTCCCGACCCTCTTCTTTGGCTTCGTCATGACCGAAGTCTTTGCCGTTTCCTCCATGTGTATGTTCTTCGAAGACAGAGGCTACGGGCACGCCCTCCCTGCAGAATACAGGGCGCCTGCGCTCGCCTTCTCCTGCTGTTTGGGATTCCTTGGCTTGCCCTTCCTGATACTGACCTTCGGCTTCTATGGCTTTCTCTTCGCAGGTGGCATCTTCTGGATCGTTAGGCTCGGCTGTTGTTGCTACTTCTACGGCCAGAAGGTGAAGCTTCCCGACATGCAGAAGTATGGGGCTTCCAGAATCATAGGGCGGCCCACAACCTCAGGCAGCGGAGGAAGCCCCCAACCCCGAGAGCAACAAGACCGGCCGCATGTCTAGAACCAAACCCGAACCCTAAGCTTCCTCAACCCGAAACCCCATTCGCGTACCAGTTGTGCTGTGCCCTGAGCCCGAAGGGCCTGGGTCGTTTGGACTGTCCTTGGATTGAAAACCGAGGTCAGATGCTTGAAGCCCGAAACCCTAAACCCGAAACCCTAAACCCCAAACCCTAAACCTTCTTCCCTAAAGTCCCTAAATTCCCTAAACCCTAATCCCTAAATTCCTTAAATTCCCTAAACTCCCTAAAGCCTAGTCCCTAAATTCCCTACGTTCCCTGAATTCCCTAAACCCTATTATTCCCTCCTAACAGCCCTAACGCTATTGTTACTGGGTGTCGGGGGGCCCCGCAGCACCAACCTGGAATATCAGGGTTTTACTTGAAGGCTGCTGGTGGATCCACTGCGCGTTTTGGGGACCCCACCCCCAAAATCCTCGCTGTGGTCGATGTTTTCGCTTCTTGTACGGGTACTGTAGGGGAGCGCTCATGCAGCAAGGTGCTTTGTAAGTATCATGAACTGCAGATTGTTGTCATCGGCTGTGCTGAAAAGTTGGGTTCAACCAACAAGCGCTGAACCTCTAAATCGCTTCTCTAAGCGCATAAACCCGCCCTCAACACCAGCCCTCAAAAAGCCTCAGCAACATTCGAAAACCCTCAACCACACCCGCGCCAAGTCGAGCCAACAACTTCAAGGAGTTCAGGGTTTACTTTGGGTGTAGGCTTCAGGCTGAACGGCCCTGTACTTTGCCCAAAATCCCCCCCTCCCTACTGACCCCTAAACCCTATAAACCCTAAACCCAAAACCCTAAACCCGTGAACCCACCGAGTCTCTGTCATCTGTCAGGCGCCCCTCCCGGAAGAGGCGCCACTTCCGCAGGTGGGCGTTTGGGGCTCAGGTTTTAAAGGGTGTAGGGATTTAGATTTTAGGGATTTAGGGTTTAGGACTTAGGATTTAGGGTTTAGGACTTAGGGTTTAGGATTTAGGATTTTTTGGGATGTGCAAGGTTTTGGGAGTTTCGGGCCTCGGGGGGCAGGTGTCTCGAAACTAGGAGCCCTAAGGATGCAGCGCGGAGAGGTTCCCTTAACATACCCCTAACATGGCCTTATATTCCCTTAGGGGTTTAGGGTTTAGGGTTTAGGGTTTAGGGTTTCGATTCTTTTGAACGGGTCCCCAAACCCGAGCTTAGAAGGTAGAACCCCACGAGCGTCGTGGTGAATTTTGGAACCTCCCGGGGAAAAAACTCTCGATCTCTTCTCCAGTTTGCTCCCATGGCTTAGGGCTTGCCGTTGGTCCGAAAACCCCAGAAGGTAGGGTTTGGAGTTTAGGCCGAAATAGGGTGTAGGGGAGGATCGGGAGCTCCATAGGAACATACCTTGAAGAGTAGAGGATATTCTTGCGCCTTAAACCCTAAACCATCCCAAGCCCCTTACCCCCGAGTTCCAAGAGCTTGGGGTTTGGGGTTGGGGCTTAGGGCTTAGGGCTTAGGGCTTAGGGCTTAGGGCTTAGGGCTTAGGGCTTAGGGCTTAGGGCTTAGGGCTTAGGGCTTCGGGCTTGGGGCTTAGGGCTTAGGGCTTAGGGCTTAGGGCTTAGGGCTTAACAGGAGTTTCCACATCGCCTAACGTTAGGCTGTTGAGGGTTCACAGGGTGTATAGGTGTAGAGAAAGATATCTGAGCTGTTCCAAATGTGGGGGCCCATTGTATCTTCAAGTATAGTAGACTCCCTCTTGCCACTGGCCGCAAAGGAGACCGTTAATTTCCAGAATCCCCTCAACCCTCTACCGGGCACGCCCCGCAGCACCCTCACTCCATTTCTACGGGACCCCTTATCGACCCAATCAAGCCAGGTGCCCCTGTTTTTCTCCTTAGTTCGCCCGGGCAGCAGCTCTAGCCTGAAAAGGCCTGAATCTTAAGCCCTCGGCCTCACTTTGCAGGTTTCCCCTGTGGAAGAGAATTGGGATGCACCTGTTCTTGGGCTGCAGATAGGGTTTAGGGTTTAGGGTTTAGGGCTCCCAGGATGGTAGTAGGGCTTCGGGGTAAGGGGTTGTTGTTCATGTGTTCAGGAATTCTATTGCAACAGGTATCGAGAAAGGGGGTCATCTGGGCTCTGAAATGAACAGGCGCATGGTAGCAATCACGTGCCGAGTATACATACGCGTATATAATGTAGGACGAACAAGCGATGATCTAACATTTCAGTTCACAGAATCAACATAAGGTTATGATTAGCAATTAGTATGCGTGCATGACATTGACGCACCGGTTCATTCCATTACCCCTTTGCGCGTCCTGAGGACTAGAGGCTGCTAACTGCAATAAATCCCATGCCAAGTGGACGGAAGGAGCTGAGATTGCAGGGGTGAAGCAGCCTGCTTTACAAGAAGCCGTCACTGGAGAACCCCTTCCTCCAACAGGCTGTGTTTGCTCAGGATTTTCTTGCGTGCTGAGTAGGTACCTAATACCCCTTATAGCTTTCATAGACTTACAGAGGAGCGTATATGAGGTCTTCAAACCCAAAGGCTACGCTTTTTCCCCCAGTTGGCTCAGCCCATGAGATCCAGAGTTTAGGGCGTAGGGGGTTTATGGGCTTGGCTGATACATTATTCAGTCTGTAATATATATATATATATATACATACAGATGGATGAAAACATGTCATTCTCCATGGCTTTGTTTGACTGTATACCACTACGGAGTTTTTACATGCTCTTGTGTGCACTACAAGGCCCCAGCACCGCCAGTGGCTGAGACCCAGGCGAGCTCGGGATTTGGGTCTAGGATTTCGGGTTCAGGGTTTGGACTTTCGGGTTAGGGATATCAGGTTTAAGGTTTCAGGGTTTAGGGTTTGAGGGTGCAGGGTTTAGGATTTGGGTCGTGGGGCTTGGGATTAGGGTTTAAGTTTAAGATTTGGCTTCAGCACCCAGGGTTTTGGATTTCGGGAACGGGGTTGAAGAGATTTCTCCCCGCAAGTCCGGGTGTTCTTGTCGTTTTGCTTGGCTACCGTGAGTCTGGTCTCATGGGTTCTCCCCGCAGACAGTAAGACAAGCTTCCTCCCCTGGACTCGGCTACCCATTCTCCTCGGGTTCTTTGCTCCGCCCAGAGTCCACATGGTGATAGTACAATCGATGCACCTGCTGGACTGCTGCTTGCACCGACTCTGCAGGTTGAGGCAGTACAGGGAGACATGACCGTGCATGCTACACCGGAGATCCGAACGTCACCAGCGCTGGAATGCTGCAGGTTGATTGCGCCGTGTCATGTGCATCGAACGTGTCATGGTGCGCTCTCTTGAAGCCTTGACCCGCTAAGCGGCATCGCACATGGTATCAACCACTTCAAAGCAGGTCCGGCCCGTTCGTTCCGAGGGCACGCACAGAGCTCTCATCCTCTCACCACACAGACCTTCAACCCTGAACCCTAAGCCCTGTTGCCCTCGTTTTTGCCGTGTTCCATGTTCCCATCATGTAGATACTTCTGTGCGCGATCTATACAGACGTCTTATGCAAGCCTTGCAAGTAGGATCTGAGAAGTTTGTGCAGATAACGCCAACATGCTAAATTCCTAAGCCCAATCCCTGAAACCCAAACTGAGCAGGAGAGCGGTTGGGATGATGACGACCCAGCGGAGGCCAAGGAGACGATATCTTCAGATTTGCAGGCAGACAGTTTCTGTCACATCAGCCCAGGAGAGGCCTCCGTGAAGGCTAGGTTTCTTCCGATTCAGATAGGGTTTAGGGTTTTGGGGTTTAGGCTTTAGAGTTTAGGGTTTAGGCTTTAGGGTTTTGGGGTTTAGGGTTTAGGGTTTAGGGTTTAGGGAGTAGGCGCTTCGGGCCCATGTCCCACGCTTCGCTGCGTCAGGACAGTGCGCCGATGCCGCCCCAGGTTCGGGGGGGGGGGGGGGTTTCCTTGGCTTGATGGCGAGCCCCATGGTTAACCGTGCGATCTTGTTCAGGGTGAACAGCGCAGGTCCCGTCGGCTCTAAGTCTCTGCCAGCTTCTCATGATCGGGTCATCAGCATCGTGTGTAGATCACCTCCTGCGGTACAAATCCCACCCAACTGCCACCGCAGGCTCAATGCTGGGAGTTGCTTCTTTGAGCCTGGGTCTTTAAATCCGATCAGCTTTAAAGCATCCTAAACCCTATGACTATCATCCCGTGCAGAAAGAAGAGGGTCTCATTAATCCATCGAACCTCATTGCCGAGCACTGCTTCATTGTCCGAGCATCCTTCAGAACCCCTACATATTCAGTTGAGTCGGCACTGGGCCCCACAAAAGCTAAGTCAAGTCACTTCACCGACATCCACTCTTTCCGACTCGGATCCAAACAACACTTACTTAGTAGTGGAGTAGGTAACCTTTAACCTTTTTGGGTAAAAATCATCCCCTGAAAATCCCAAAGGTTAACCTTTACCTCCCCTAGGTACTGGACAACTAGGCTTAAAAGTGGCAAGGCGCCGCTGCCGCCGTCCTTCGAGACGCCCGGAGACGACCTGGCTCCCTGGCGCGACGTTGAAGGATCAAGCGTTTATGGCCTTGTAACCCAACTCTTCTTCTGGTTGGCGGGTTGAAGAGGAATGCCAACCTAGCCGCCTCCGCAGCCCAAGGGATTAGGTATTGTGACTTGAAATCCTGAAGCCTATGGGCTTTAGGGTCTGGGGCTCGGGGTTCAGTGCCGGGGTGTCTCGTCGTCCTGAAGTCTCAGTTAGTCCTCCAGTCCTCCACAGGCTTTCGGACCCTCACCATAAGATCCGCCTTGCTTCTTTATGCATCAGCGCAGCTCCTGTAGGGCAGATTGGGCCGTAGCGTCCCTTACAGCATCGTCCCCACTGTTGCAAGGCTCCGAATGTTTGAGTCTTCCATGCTGTCAAGTGAAGGGCGAGATCAGAGGAAGCCGGGGGGTCGACTTGCAGTAGGAGACGTTGTTGACAGGAGCGCATCTTGCCTGCCCCTGCGTCGCATGCGAGATCGTGCGCGGGACGACCACCCGTTGCAAACACTCCCGAAAACGATGACACGGAGTTGAAGAGAGAGGGACGCTAGGGGCTTTGCGGCTTCCCGACAAGGCTTCCAGAAAGCTGCACACGCAATGTGTCTTCTGCTTGGCTTGGAAGGCAACCAGTTTGAAGGGCGAGAATTTCGACTCCGCTTGCCATACAGACAAAGCCTGATGAGCTGGGACGCGCAGTTTGAAGGCCACTTTGCGCATTTTTCAGCGTCGTTCACCTGAGTCTCGCTGGCGGCTTTCTTTGCACGTGAAGTACGTGGCTCCAGAACTCCATATCTTCCGGAGTCAAGTTCGGGAGGGCGACCAAAAAACTTCAAGAAATTGATCCGGGGCCAGGGTGGCGTTTGGTTTTCTCCAGAGCAAAAGGCACACTGCATCTTTGGCTCAAGCTGCCAGCAAACACTGGTGAACAGCGGCTGTAGATCCCATGTCAGCGACCGTGCCACGCTACGTGGCCTTGGGGCATGCCGGAACATATGTGCTGTGCTGGCCGGATGGAGACATCAGCTGGTCTGTGGGGCTGGGAGATGGATTATACAATTTGTTGAACGGCAGGTACAACACTTCCGGGCAAAGCAACAGCCCTGTGTCCTGCATCATTTTTGACAACCATGGTCGCTATGCTGTTTGCTACAAGGATGGTGGCTGGCAAACCTCTGGCAATTTATGCCTTGATCTGGACTGGGCACCATCGAATGCGTGACTCTCGGCCCGCAAGGCTCCTACATTGTGATTGGCACGGACAGCTCGCAGTGGGAAGGCATCCCGAAGCGTGCAGACCAACTTTTGGCGACTAGAAGCAATGCAGATATCCAGTGGGCTGCTCTCGGAGCAGATGGTGCCTACTTCTTGCTATTCGAAGATGGCGCCTGCTACTGGAGCGGAGTGCATCCGACACTGGATGCACTGCTTAAAAGCAAGAGCGGCGGTGGCATCCGCCGCGTGTACTTATCGTGTGGACGGCAGGTTGGAGTGGAATGTCGGCGAGGACTTCGATCGGAGCATGGGGGTGAGGCCTCAGCAGGCTCCAGGAAAGAAGCGGAAGACGGTCGCGTATCTGTACTTGCGTCCATCGCAAATACGCTTTTCACACCATGCCGTCGGGTCAGTGTTCTCAAGTGGGAAGTACAGCATCAAGGACACGTTCTTGTCACTGCACCAGCGGAATCTCTCGCCAGCGGATCTGCCTCTCATGTATATCGTACAGCACAACGGAGCTTCTGTGTCCATCAGCAACCGTCGCTTGGCAGTGTGTCGACTGCTGGAAATGTATGGCAAGGGCGACATCAAAGTGCCGGTTGAGTTTGTTCACAAGATGGGAAGCTTTTCCTCGCGATACTCCACGAAATGCGATGGGGAATACGCTTACATCCGTCATACTAATTTCTACATCGGGCGCACGAGGGAGGCTACCAATTTCGACCTGTTTGCGCACAAGCTCAGCAAGCCCCCAATTATGTGTCTGTGTTGTGAATCGGATGCCGATAGCGACGCAATGTGACATTCGGCGATGAGTCTGCAGAAACCCTAAATGCTGCTGCTGCCGTTCTGACCTGGGCTGGGCTGAGACTGGTGGCGGCAGCAGTTCTGCTGATTGCAGAGCGCTGCTGCAGCAATTGGCAGAAACGGTTGCGCTTGCATCTGGGACATCCTCTCACTCCCCAAATCTCGACACCTCAAACCATTCCAAACCCCTCAGGCAGACCCTATAGGGGCCGCTGGGCGAGCATCGTCGACCCTTCGTTTCTCTTTGGGGGCGGGGGGCCGGGGGTTAGCAGATACGACAACTCAGGCATGATGGTGTGTGGGATCCCTATAAGACCCTTAATTCTACTACCCAATATCACTCAATGGTGCCCTTGATAAGTGTACGTAAATACAGCATAGATGTAAATAAATATAAATACATAAAATAAATATAAATAAATATAAACAAACATAACTAAATAGAATTAAATAATAAATATAACCAAAATATAACTAACTATAACCAAATACAAAGAAATATAAAGAAATAAACAAAATATAAAGAAATATAAAGAAATATAAAGAAATATAAAGAAATGTAAAGAAATGTAAAGAAATATAAAGAAATATAAAGAAATGTAAAAAATATAAAGAAATGTAAAGAAATATAAAGAAATATAAAGAAATGTAAAAAATATAAAGAAATGTAAAGAAATACAGAGAAATGGAAAAATATCAAGAAATATAAAGAAATATAAAGAAATATGAAGAAATATAAAGAAATATCAAGACATATATATAAATAAAAACAGCTATATATAAATATAAATACATAAATAAACAAGTATATATATATATATGTATATATAATGTATAGACACATATAGATACATGCCTTATGCACACACACACACACACACACACACGCATATATATATATAGAGAGAGAGAGACCTTTGCTGTTATTGTCTGAGGATGATCTGGTTGGCGAAATGCTTGCCACTGATGCAACGGTCATCGGTCACGGGCCACTTGGCTAATCTTGGCTCTTGCAACGGCGCAAACGACGCACGTGAATGTGTGAATGCGTGATCTCGCCCCTCAGCCTGCGAACGCCTGCTCCTCCTTGACACAGACGTTTTCTGCTTCTTAGAAATGCAGGACTGGCCACACATCTGCTGGGTCCATTCCTTGTGCTGCCATTGTATGTATATAAACCCTGGCATGGCCTCAGTTAGGCCAGGCCCCAAAGTTCCGTTTTATCCTCCCCCCTCCCCCCCGTGCCTGACTGCAACCTTCAAACGCATGCATGCTTTGCATTGCCGACTCCACAGCCCCAAATCGCCTGAGGCTGCTGAAGAATTTTCATTGCATGGGATGCGACTTTCAGGCGCAGGGCTTGGATGCTCTCGATGTAGCACCAGGATTGACGAGGTAGGCCCTTGGGATACTTCTTGCTCTTTGTTCCACTGTTCACATGCTTCACAGAAGGCTGCGCTATTGTCACTCCTTGGGTTTAACAGGATCTTACTTCAGCAAGTTATGCAGGGGCCTCAAACGGCCAACCTAGTTCCTGTAGTACAAGGATTGAAGGTTTGGACATGATGTAAACGTCTGGCTGCGGCGATGCGGCGATGCATGCAACGAGTTGTTGTCGGGGATGTGCTTAATCGACAGAGTCAAAGATACAAACAGGGGCTATGCCGATTCCAGTGAACTATCCTTGGGCGCTCATCCCACAGCCGTAAATCTAAATCCTGCCCCTTAAGACAGGAGGCATCTCAGCCAATGTATGTCTTTGGCAAAGGTCTTGGTGTGCGACGACTTCGTGTGGAACGGAGATGTTGATTACATGCAGACGGCCTAGCTCTGGCGATGTGCTTGCTGCCTTTTTTTCTCCTGCCAAGTCTTTCTGTCAAGAAGAACTCTTAACTTTTCAATGCCACGAGGTGGGAAAGTGCAGACTGTGTCGAGGTTCTTCCGGAACAACTACCCCAGCTTCGAGAAGCTCAGGACCACGCCAGCGCGTCAAGTCTCAAAGCGCCTTAACTTGTGAATCCTGCTACCAGCTGCTACTGCCAGAGCCCAACTACGCTACACGCGTGTACCTGCTCCCGGGTTTCGGGCTTTTGCGTGGCTGTTCTACATAGGGTTTAGGGGTCTAAGGAGGCTGTATCGGGTTGCAGGTTCGAGAATCCTTACTATCACGGTTGGCTTTCTTTCAAACTCCAGTCAACAAGAAAGGTATGGTGAACAATGTCTGCACAGCTGCCAAATATGGGGAAACATCTTTCCCCTTACATTTAGGGATTCGATAGGGTTGGGGAGCTAAGTTATGCTTGGATTCACCCCCAGCGGACAACTTCGTCCTAGTTGTCTTAGAGCTGTTTTGGCTGAAAAGGACCGAAGGAACCCCCTTAACCCCAAACCCTAAACCCTAAAGCCTAAAGCCTAAAGCCTAAACCCTAAAGCCTAAACCCTAAACCCTAAACCCCAAATCTAACTCAAATGTTAAACCCGAAACCCGAAACCCTCTCTAATGGGAAGTAGGGGACAAAGCAGCCTGAGACCCTCTCCAGGAGGTGCCTGGTACGACAGCAAGGCTCGCGAGCTTACTGCTGCCGACTCCCCAGTTCACAGGGCCCTGGTTTAGGGTTTAGGGTTTAGGGTTTAGGGTTTAGGGTTGAGGGTTGAGGGTTGAGGGTTTAGGGTTGAGGGTTTTAGGGTTTAGGGTTTAAGGGTTTAGGCATTTAGGGGTTTAAGGGTTTGAGGTTTTAGGTTTACGGGTTTAGGGCTTAGGGTTTTTTCAAATGGGGTCTAGGGTTGGTTGAGGGTTTAAGCGTTGCAGGCTCAGGGTCAGGGGATAGGGAGTGAAGTGGGAACGATTTGGGAGTTTAAGAGCTGAACGTGCAAAATCACAGACGGCCCCCTATGGCTTATGTGCCCCTTCGACCCTGAGGCCTCAAACCCCAAGCCCCAAGCCCCAAGCCCCAAGCCCTAAGCCCTAAGCCCTAAGCCCTAAGCCCCAAGCCCTGAGCCCTAAGCCCTAAGCCCTAAGCCCTAAGCCCTAAGCCCTAAGCCCTAAGCCCTAAGCCCTAAGCCCTAAGCCCCAAGCCCCAAGCCCTAAGCCCTAAGCCCTAAGCCCTAAGCCCTAAGCCCTAAGCCCTAAACCCTAAGCCCTAAGCCCTAAGCCCTAAGCCCTAAACCCTAAACCCTCTTTTGGAATTCGGGCTCCTAGGCTGTTCGTGGGAATCCTCCCAGGCCAATGCTCCTGGAAGTCCGTCGGCTCGGCTGCCGGCTTAGAGGCCAGGAGGGAAAAAGGGGAGGGCGATCAGAAAGGTGCAATAAGTGAGGGTTGAGGGTTAGGGTTTAAGGGGTTATTTGGGGGGGGGGGGGGGGGGGGGGGGGGGGGG
>CAJNDS010000545.1:0-27500 GCA_905221605.1 Symbiodinium natans
GCGACAATGCTGTTGGTGAAGAGCGTCAAGAGACCTGAGCTGTGAACGGTTTAGCGAGAAGCTAAGTCCAAGCCACTCTGCTTGAGATATGTTTTTGCTGTGTCTGCGTTAGCTCTCGCCAGTTGGCAGATGGCCAGCAGCGTCAAGTTGTGCGTTCTACAGAATGCAAGCACGCCTATGCATGTGGTCACGGAACGTGCCATGTGTAACGATCTCCTGAACCTTGAAGGCTTGACCTCAGCCAACCAAACATGCTGATCGCCCAGATGTTGATCGAATGTGGTTGCTTGTTTCTCTTTGGCTCTTGCTTACAGTGCACGTTGTTGTTCTTATCCGAAACCACACGACAGCTGCCCAAGAAGCTTCCAGCGGTTGGGTGCGCGGCGGTCGCGATTTCACCGGTGGATGCCGCAGTGGTCGCGCACTTGGAGAGATGCGGACACCATGGTGCTGTTTCTGTTCTCATGCCACGACTTTCAAAGATGCGCTTGGCAGATCATGTTCGCAGGCCAGTTGCAATGGGAAGAGTCTTTGCCAAGTCCCGCAAGCCGTCCGGGCTTCTGCCATGACATTTGGTTTCTAGATGCATCATCGTGACACATCGCTACCATTGAGTACCATCTGCCCCCATCGCTTGCCAGTCCAGTTGGCTGAAGGTCTTTACCGTCACATTTCGATGCAGCAACAGCGGCTTCGACCTCTGCGAAAAATGTGCACACGCCCCGGCCCCAGTCCGTTCCCTCACAACAGATCTGCTCGAATGCCTGCCCGTGTAGGCCTTTGCAGTACTTGTGCAATCTTTGTCAAATGTGTATGCCACGCTGAATCACGCTGATGTTGCGTCGATTTTGGCATCCGGGAGGCAACCCTCGGACATACAGCTGAAGATTCTATTCGCTCCGATTTGGAGGCCATCCTGTCAGCAACAGGATTATTCACGACATGTCAAACTTGATTTTGGTGTTGTTTTCGCTATCTGCTTGTTTTTGTATGGGTTTTGCCTATATTTTGAAGGTGTTTTCCTTTTTTGGGGTCAGGGCAACCATCCTAAACCTTAAAAGTCACTACGCCCGACATGTCAAACTTGATTTTGGTGTTTCTGTTGCTCTCTGCTTGTTTTTGTATGGTTTTGCCTATGTTTTTAAAGGTGTTTTCCTTTTTGGGGTCAGGGCAGCCATCCTAAACCTTAAAAGTTACTACACCCAACATGTCAAACTTGATTTTGGTGTTGTTTTCGCTTTCTTCGTGACACATCGCTACCATTGAGTACCATCTGCCCCCATCGCTTGCCAGTCCAGTTGGCTGAAGGTCTTTACCGTCACATTTCGATGCAGCAACAGCGGCTTCGACCTCTGCGAAAAATGTGCACACGCCCCGGCCCCAGTCCGTTCCCTCACAACAGATCTGCTCGAATGCCTGCCCGTGTAGGCCTTTGCAGTACTTGTGCAATCTTTGTCAAATGTGTATGCCACGCTGAATCACGCTGATGTTGCCCGTCGATTTTGGCATCCGGGAGGCAACCCTCGGACATACAGCTGAAGATTCTATTCGCTCCGATTTGGAGGCCATCCTGTCAGCAACAGGATTATTCACGACATGTCAAACTTGCTTTTGGTGTTGTTTTCGCTTTCTGCTTGTTTTTGTATGGGTTTTGCCTATATTTTGAAGGTGTTTTCTTTTGTGGGGTCAGGGCAACCATCCTAAACCTTAAAAGTCACTACACCCGACATGTCAAACTTGATTTTGGTGTTTCGGTTGCTCTCTGCTTGTTTTTGTATGGTTTTGCCTATGTTTTAAAGGTGTTTTCCTTTTTGGGGTCAGGGCAACCATCCTAAACCTTAAAAGTTACTACACCCAACATGTCAAACTTGATTTTGGTGTTTTTTTGCTCTCTGCTTGTTTTTGTATGGGTTTTGCCTATATTTTGAAGGTGTTTTCCTTTTGTGGGGTCAGGGCAACCATCCTAAACCTTAAAAGTCACTACACCCGACATGTCAAACTTGATTTTGGTGTTTCTGTTGCTCTCTGCTTGTTTTTGTATGGTTTTGCCTATGTTTTTAAAGGTGTTCTCCTTTTTGGGGTCAGGGCAACCATCCTAAACCTTAGGCAACCATCCTAAACCTTAAAAGTTACTACACCCAACATGTCAAACTTGATTTTGGTGTTTTTTTGCTCTCTGCTTGTTTTTGTATGGGTTTTGCCTATATTTTGAAGGTGTTTTCCTTTTGTGGGGTCAGGGCAACCATCCTAAACCCTAAAAGTCACTACGCCCGACATGTCAAACTTGATTGTTTTTGTATGGTTTTGATTATATTTTGGAGGGTGTTTTCGCTTTTTGGTCCTACAGAGCAGGGCACAGTTTCTTTCACACTCTCTCACGCTCTCGTTTTCTCACACAATCTCGCGCGCTTAAGTGCCGCTCAAGGATGTGGGATAAACATGGACATGCTTGGGCATGCGCCTAAGTTTTTGAAGGTAAGGACGTGGAGACGGTGAGCAGAAGCATAGCGACGGTAAGGGCATTTTGGCCACGTCGGAGAGGGCGCATTCTGTCTAGCTCTCCCTTTCTCTTTCACACAAGCTCTCGTTTGTCAATGTTTGTGAAGTGCCGCTGACGGATGTGAGACAAACATGTGCATACTTGGGCCTAAGTTTTTGAAGGTAAGGACGTGTAGACGGTGAGCAGAAGCATAGCTACGGGGGGGGACGCATGCTGGCAGTTCGGACAGGGCGCATTTTCTATCGCTCTCACACAATCTCTCCTTTCTCCATGTTCCTCACACGTGCGAAGTGCCGCTCAAGGATGTGAGACAAACATGGGCATGCTTCGGCCAAGTTCTTGGGTTGAGGCAAAACCACTGCATAATGGCGCCGCAATGCTTGTGCTTTGCGCGTCTCTGCACGTGACGTGTACAGAAACAGGTACATGAAATACATGTTGTTCGTTTTGCTCAGACGCCCCCCCCCCCTTTGTCATGCTCATATCCCTGGTGCTCGTTTTGCTCAAACGCCCCCCTTTGTCATGCTCATGCTGCATCCCTGGTGCTCATTTTGCTCACACCCCACGAACAACCCAGCCCAGGGATGTTCCCTTGGAGTTCCGGGGCAGCCAGTCCCATTGTGGACGTTCCTTCGTCTCCTACCACCTCGTGGCCAAAGACCTGGAGACCACTAGAAGCTTGCTCTGGGCACGCGGCCCCGCGAAACGTTCCGGGAAAGCAGGCCTCGAAAACCCGTGGTCCTGCAAATCCGTTTTTTGGACTAATAATTCTATTGTCCCACAACGGTTTTGCAGGACCACGCGTGTCATCTTGCAGTTCTCGTACGTGGCTTGTCCTGTGCGGTCCTGCGGTAATGGTTTCTGCAATGAGAGAAGGTAGACATTGGGTCCTGTCACGTTCCTGCGCAGCGTTTCGCAGGCTTGGACAGTGAGCCAATGATAGGGGAAGACTCGGCAACCATCTTTGGGCAAGCCGCTTTTGGGGGCAGAAATGGACGCCAGGAGGCAGCTCTGGCTCAAGAACCGATTGAAAAATACAAATAACTGTTTTTCCTTTCAAGTTGGAGCAGACAAAGGCTTTTTCCACATGCAACAATGTTTTGGAAGTGTTGTCCTTCGTTCTGAACGGCTCGGGCATGTCAAACTACCTAGATATCACCAACAGTTGCAGTGTTTTGTTGTGTTTTTCGCTTGTTTGGAGTTGCATGATTTTTGACATGTTTTCTGATTATTGAGCTTGCTTTGAACCGCGCCCGCTTTTTTTCAAGCATGTAGGGCGGTGGGAGGGGGCTTGGGCGGGAGGGCGGGCCGCGGCCGCGCGTGTGCTGAGGCCTGCGAATGCCCGCATGCTCTGGCTTGTCATGCCCAGCCAAGTCGGGCTCAACTGATGTGCGACAGGAAAACTGCTGCTTGCCATCGGGTGCACGCCAAATCCAGGCAACAGGCAGGCGACAACCTTGGATTTCCAGACTTGTTGCTCTCCGTCCTGTGCATCGTTCACATGTCCTGCATCCTTTCTTCCGAAGCTGTCAGCTATGTCTTCCATAAGCCTGAGTACATCAGATTGCTGTGAAGGCGCATGCCAATTGTACACATGTTCCAGTGGTTTGTGGTTGACAGTACGCGGGCAGCTTCCATGCTTCTGACAGATGCCAGCTGTTGCGTTCAAACGTGCACAGGCTTGAGCACCATCGTCTCGAAAAAGGCATGTTGCAAGCTCGATAGCTGTCTGGCTTTTACGCGTCCAGTTGGCTTCACGCCGCTTCTGGCACACCTAGCACAGTGTCACAGACAGCCTGTTGCGTGCAAGAGTGTTCATCTTTCCACTGCCCGGTTGTCCCCCAGAAGAAGACACCAGAAGAAGACTTTAGGGCTCAAGGGGCTAGGGGAAGCGGCTTTGCCTGCAAGTACCTGACGCCCCTCCTTTTTGTTTGCTGATGCTCACCATTGCTCAAACCCCTCTCCCCTTTTTTTGCTCCTATCCGCCGTGGCTCAGGACGGTGTTCATCTTGCTCGTGCACCCCTCCCCCTTTTTTTGCCGATGATGCTGCGCCTTGGGAAGCTTTCACCGGCGCACAGGCTGTCCGCTCGGCGTCGGGACGCTCATGTGCGGGTTACCCTGGGGGTGTTCCAGCTCCAAGTCAGGTCCAGGTTACTTTGACGTTCCTTTTGCACCGACGCAGAAGGTCGTGCCAAGTCGCTGCAAGACGGCGTTTGGCCAGATTTCCGCTGTTGAAGGGTGGGCACTTGCCCAAACTGGTAAGGGAGGTCTCTGGAGGGGGACTCTGTCATCTTAAGGCCGGCGGCAAGATGGTGGTTGGCCAGATCTCAACTGTTGTTGTTCCACGGTGCCTTACCAGCGGCCCCAGTTTGGGGTGCAGGAAAGCCAGGTATTTCCAAGTATGTTGCGGGTTACCGCTGCTGTATTGCCAAGTCGTTGTTGGTTCGCACATCGACCATGACGTAAGGATAGAGGGCCATTGTGTTGCCCTTGCCGAGATTGAATCGACCGTATTTGACTGTCGTTCGTCACAGCTTGTCGTGTGCATGTCTGGCCAAGTTCTTAGCGTCAGGAGTCAGCGACGTAGTTGGTAGTGGTGCAGGCAGACTGTCGACGAAATCTTGCAAGAGTTACATCTCCAAGCCTCGTCTGACGTTTTCGCACTTCCGCAGTTTGCCTGCGCATGAGCCTCCAAAAGGAAGTGCTTTGCGGTGCTGAAGTGCTCTGTACCATGGAGTGCCGTTGCCAAGCAGCTGTCGCTTGTGTTCTCTGAAGCGGACCTGCCGCGAGCTGCAACAGCGCTTGCGAGAAGGACAGCGGCCGCTTGTCAGGGCAGCCCGAAAAGCCCACAGAGTGAGTTGGCCGTGCGGACTTTCCCCAAAGCAGCGGCATCAGGTCTTGTGTACCTATGTTCTCAGCGGTCACAATGCAATAGTGGCCATGCAGCACGCCCGACAACTACAGAGGCGTGCAGCGTCTGACGACACGCTGCCAAGCATTACGTTTGTCCAGAATCTTTACCGGGAAGCTGCGGCTTCTGATGTTCATGCCTGTACAGATCCGCAGACGGCGGCCCAAAAACATGCTTCTCGAGAAGCTCACGTTTTCTTGGCAGAGGCCAACCTTTTTCGCTGGGTTCGGCAGCAGAACTTTCGTTGTCACTCGGCTCCGACCTCGGAGGCGGCCCTCTTCGAGTTTCGACGAAGATTGGGTGATCATGCTGGCTGCCGGGCTGCCACAAACCGTGGCGGCCGGAAGTGGTTGCAGCGATGGTGTAAACGTTGGGATGTGAGTAGAGGAACCGTGCCAGTGCGTGTGGCTGTGGAGCCTGCGCGCTTGCCCCAGAAGGCTTGGGTGCATTTTCTTCTGAAGTTAAGACTTTTTGCATAGATTGAGGAGCCTTTTTTGGGGTCACAAGCAAGCATCATATTTGGAGTTGCAAATCGGCCCAGTACCAAAAACGGGACCGCTTTCTGGCCCAAAAAATGGGGGGCCCAAATCTGAATTTGTGTCCGGGCAGAGGTGGCGGTGTTCTTCCAATCGCTCAGCTTCCTTCGACATGCAAGTGCACCCCGACGTCTTTTGCATCTCAACCTTGATGAGACATCTGTAGCTCTGACGCCGCACCCTCTTTGTGGATTGGTGGTCCAACGCCGCCACTGGGGAGCAGACGTGGAGGGCCCACGTCTGCCGGTTCGCAAGGGTGACTTGCGGACATTTGTGAGCTATGTGGCAGTGATATCAGACAACGACGAGCTTCAGCAGAGCTTGCCACATTTCGTCATCGGGAATAAGTCCGTGTTTACACTGGGCTTGATGCAGACAGTGGCCGCAGAATGCCGCCCGGGGACACATGTCTGGCGAACAGTCTCCTCATGGAACTCCACATCACTGCTTTTGGCAATGCTGGACCTGATTTCGCTAGCGTTGGACGGTTGGAGATGGTTGCTGGAACCGGTTCTCACCCTCGATGTGGCTCCATGCCACCTTTCCAAAGAAGTCTTTCTACGGGCGTGCGAGGTTGACATCAAATTGAATTTCGTGCCGGCCGGCGCAACATTCCTGCTGCAGCCGCTCGACGTGCGCGGCTTCTTCTCTTTCAAGTGGTGGCTCCGAACGGAGTACCAAATCTTACGACAGCTTGGTGACGGACAAGTCAGCAAGTTGGACTGGGTACGTTTGCTCATGAGAGCGCGGGAAGACTTTTGGTCCCGCAGATCGTGGCGCAAATCCTTTAGTTTGACAGGGTGTCTGGGCGAAGCTCTGCCTTGTCTGTCCAAGAAGCTGCAAGCTTTTGAAATAGACCCTCAAGCAGCGGGTCGTTCTCCACCTTCGAAAGAAGCAAGCCAATGCATATGGCCGCGAAATCGCGCCATGGGCTATGCGTATGACCTTTTGTTTAAAGAGTAAAGCTCGCCGTGGGACCGGAAGCGCTCAATGCTTGAAGCTCCAACGTCCGACAAGCGGGATGTGTGATACTGCTTGGGGAAGGTGCAACATGGTGGAAAGGACCATGCGTTCTTGGTGCTGGAAGTAGGGCCCAGCGTGTGCAATGTTTCTGAGCGGGAACGCGTGCTTTGCTTCGTGTGTCCTCAAGTGGGTGGAAAGAGAGACGTGTGCATGCGCCACGGTAGTTGCTGCAGCCATGAGTGCCGAAGCTGCTGCTGGCGATGTTGTACGAGATCTCAAAAGGCAGCGGCAAGAGCTGAAGGTGCCAAGAGACTTTTCTGTCCTATGCGCGCACGCTGCCCATACACGTGCCTTTTTTGCCAGGACGAACTGAAGCGCGCCAGCAAAGCCCTCAAGAACGAAGCTGCTATCCTCAAGAAGAGCACTTCTTTTTGCGTAGCCTGCTCTGATGCAGTGTGACAGTGTGCGAAGCAGTTTTCCTTTAGGTCAGAAAGCGCCGCCACCTCCTGCGAAAAGCAGGCGATTTGGACGACGACTCACTGATCTGGCTACTGCGCAGACGGCAAAACGCAGATGCCGGACCACGTCAAGAAGCGCAACGCCCACGCGACAATGCTGTTGGTGAAGAGCGTCAAGAGACCTGAGCTGTGAACGGTTTAGCGAAGCTAAGTCCAAGCCACCCTGCTTGAGATATGTTTTTGCTGTGTCTGCGTTAGCTATCGCCAGTTGGCAGATGGCCAGCAGCGTCAAGTTGTGCGTTCTACAGAATGCAAGCGCGCCTATGCATGTGGTCACGGAACGTGCCATGTGTAACGATCTCCTTGAACCTTGAAGGCTTGACCTCAGCCAACCAAACATGCTGATCGCCCAGATGTTGATCGAATGTGGTTGCTTGTTTCTCTTTGGCTCTTGCTTACAGTGCACGTTGTTGTTCTTATCCGAAACCACACGACAGCTGCCCAAGAAGCTTCCAGCGGTTGGGTGCGCGGCGGTCGCGATTTCACCGGTGGATGCCGCAGTGGTCGCGCACTTGGAGAGATGCGGACACCATGGTGCTGTTTCTGTTCTCATGCCACGACTTTCAAAGATGCGCTTGGCAGATCATGTTCGCAGGCCAGTTGCAATGGGAAGAGTCTTTGCCAAGTCCCGCAAGCCGTCCGGGCTTCTGCCATGACATTTGGTTTCTAGATGCATCATCGTGACACATCGCTACCATTGAGTACCATCTGCCCCCATCGCTTGCCAGTCCAGTTGGCTGAAGGTCTTTACCGTCACATTTCGATGCAGCAACAGCGGCTTCGACCTCTGCGAAAAATGTGCACACGCCCCGGCCCCAGTCCGTTCCCTCACAACAGATCTGCTCGAATGCCTGCCCGTGTAGGCCTTTGCAGTACTTGTGCAATCTTTGTCAAATGTGTATGCCACGCTGAATCACGCTGATGTTGCCCGTCGATTTTGGCATCCGGGAGGCAACCCTCGGACATACAGCTGAAGATTCTATTCGCTCCGATTTGGAGGCCATCCTGTCAGCAACAGGATTATTCACGACATGTCAAACTTGATTTTGGTGTTGTTTTCGCTATCTGCTTGTTTTTGTATGGGTTTTGCCTATATTTTGAAGGTGTTTTCCTTTTTTGGGGTCAGGGCAACCATCCTAAACCTTAAAAGTCACTACGCCCGACATGTCAAACTTGATTTTGGTGTTTCTGTTGCTCTCTGCTTGTTTTTGTATGGTTTTGCCTATGTTTTTAAAGGTGTTTTCCTTTTTGGGGTCAGGGCAGCCATCCTAAACCTTAAAAGTTACTACACCCAACATGTCAAACTTGATTTTGGTGTTGTTTTCGCTTTCTTCGTGACACATCGCTACCATTGAGTACCATCTGCCCCCATCGCTTGCCAGTCCAGTTGGCTGAAGGTCTTTACCGTCACATTTCGATGCAGCAACAGCGGCTTCGACCTCTGCGAAAAATGTGCACACGCCCCGGCCCCAGTCCGTTCCCTCACAACAGATCTGCTCGAATGCCTGCCCGTGTAGGCCTTTGCAGTACTTGTGCAATCTTTGTCAAATGTGTATGCCACGCTGAATCACGCTGATGTTGCCCGTCGATTTTGGCATCCGGGAGGCAACCCTCGGACATACAGCTGAAGATTCTATTCGCTCCGATTTGGAGGCCATCCTGTCAGCAACAGGATTATTCACGACATGTCAAACTTGCTTTTGGTGTTGTTTTCGCTTTCTGCTTGTTTTTGTATGGGTTTTGCCTATATTTTGAAGGTGTTTTCCTTTTGTGGGGTCAGGGCAACCATCCTAAACCTTAAAAGTCACTACACCCGACATGTCAAACTTGATTTTGGTGTTTCGGTTGCTCTCTGCTTGTTTTTGTATGGTTTTGCCTATGTTTTAAAGGTGTTTTCCTTTTTGGGGTCAGGGCAACCATCCTAAACCTTAAAAGTTACTACACCCAACATGTCAAACTTGATTTTGGTGTTTTTTTGCTCTCTGCTTGTTTTTGTATGGGTTTTGCCTATATTTTGAAGGTGTTTTCCTTTTGTGGGGTCAGGGCAACCATCCTAAACCTTAAAAGTCACTACACCCGACATGTCAAACTTGATTTTGGTGTTTCTGTTGCTCTCTGCTTGTTTTTGTATGGTTTTGCCTATGTTTTTAAAGGTGTTCTCCTTTTTGGGGTCAGGGCAACCATCCTAAACCTTAAAAGTTACTACACCCAACATGTCAAACTTGATTTTGGTGTTTTTTTGCTCTCTGCTTGTTTTTGTATGGGTTTTGCCTATATTTTGAAGGTGTTTTCCTTTTGTGGGGTCAGGGCAACCATCCTAAACCCTAAAAGTCACTACGCCCGACATGTCAAACTTGATTGTTTTTGTATGGTTTTGATTATATTTTGGAGGGTGTTTTCGCTTTTTGGTCCTACAGAGCAGGGCACAGTTTCTTTCACACTCTCTCACGCTCTCGTTTTCTCACACAATCTCGCGCGCTTAAGTGCCGCTCAAGGATGTGGGATAAACATGGACATGCTTGGGCATGCGCCTAAGTTTTTGAAGGTAAGGACGTGGAGACGGTGAGCAGAAGCATAGCGACGGTAAGGGCATTTTGGCCACGTCGGAGAGGGCGCATTCTGTCTAGCTCTCCCTTTCTCTTTCACACAAGCTCTCGTTTGTCAATGTTTGTGAAGTGCCGCTGACGGATGTGAGACAAACATGTGCATACTTGGGCCTAAGTTTTTGAAGGTAAGGACGTGTAGACGGTGAGCAGAAGCATAGCTACGGGGGGGGACGCATGCTGGCAGTTCGGACAGGGCGCATTTTCTATCGCTCTCACACAATCTCTCCTTTCTCCATGTTCCTCACACGTGCGAAGTGCCGCTCAAGGATGTGAGACAAACATGGGCATGCTTCGGCCAAGTTCTTGGGTTGAGGCAAAACCACTGCATAATGGCGCCGCAATGCTTGTGCTTTGCGCGTCTCTGCACGTGACGTGTACAGAAACAGGTACATGAAATACATGTTGTTCGTTTTGCTCAGACGCCCCCCCCCCCTTTGTCATGCTCATATCCCTGGTGCTCGTTTTGCTCAAACGCCCCCCTTTGTCATGCTCATGCTGCATCCCTGGTGCTCATTTTGCTCACACCCCACGAACAACCCAGCCCAGGGATGTTCCCTTGGAGTTCCGGGGCAGCCAGTCCCATTGTGGACGTTCCTTCGTCTCCTACCACCTCGTGGCCAAAGACCTGGAGACCACTAGAAGCTTGCTCTGGGCACGCGGCCCCGCGAAACGTTCCGGGAAAGCAGGCCTCGAAAACCCGTGGTCCTGCAAATCCGTTTTTTGGACTAATAATTCTATTGTCCCACAACGGTTTTGCAGGACCACGCGTGTCATCTTGCAGTTCTCGTACGTGGCTTGTCCTGTGCGGTCCTGCGGTAATGGTTTCTGCAATGAGAGAAGGTAGACATTGGGTCCTGTCACGTTCCTGCGCAGCGTTTCGCAGGCTTGGACAGTGAGCCAATGATAGGGGAAGACTCGGCAACCATCTTTGGGCAAGCCGCTTTTGGGGGCAGAAATGGACGCCAGGAGGCAGCTCTGGCTCAAGAACCGATTGAAAAATACAAATAACTGTTTTTCCTTTCAAGTTGGAGCAGACAAAGGCTTTTTCCACATGCAACAATGTTTTGGAAGTGTTGTCCTTCGTTCTGAACGGCTCGGGCATGTCAAACTACCTAGATATCACCAACAGTTGCAGTGTTTTGTTGTGTTTTTCGCTTGTTTGGAGTTGCATGATTTTTGACATGTTTTCTGATTATTGAGCTTGCTTTGAACCGCGCCCGCTTTTTTTCAAGCATGTAGGGCGGTGGGAGGGGGCTTGGGCGGGAGGGCGGGCCGCGGCCGCGCGTGTGCTGAGGCCTGCGAATGCCCGCATGCTCTGGCTTGTCATGCCCAGCCAAGTCGGGCTCAACTGATGTGCGACAGGAAAACTGCTGCTTGCCATCGGGTGCACGCCAAATCCAGGCAACAGGCAGGCGACAACCTTGGATTTCCAGACTTGTTGCTCTCCGTCCTGTGCATCGTTCACATGTCCTGCATCCTTTCTTCCGAAGCTGTCAGCTATGTCTTCCATAAGCCTGAGTACATCAGATTGCTGTGAAGGCGCATGCCAATTGTACACATGTTCCAGTGGTTTGTGGTTGACAGTACGCGGGCAGCTTCCATGCTTCTGACAGATGCCAGCTGTTGCGTTCAAACGTGCACAGGCTTGAGCACCATCGTCTCGAAAAAGGCATGTTGCAAGCTCGATAGCTGTCTGGCTTTTACGCGTCCAGTTGGCTTCACGCCGCTTCTGGCACACCTAGCACAGTGTCACAGACAGCCTGTTGCGTGCAAGAGTGTTCATCTTTCCACTGCCCGGTTGTCCCCCAGAAGAAGACACCAGAAGAAGACTTTAGGGCTCAAGGGGCTAGGGGAAGCGGCTTTGCCTGCAAGTACCTGACGCCCCTCCTTTTTGTTTGCTGATGCTCACCATTGCTCAAACCCCTCTCCCCTTTTTTTGCTCCTATCCGCCGTGGCTCAGGACGGTGTTCATCTTGCTCGTGCACCCCTCCCCCTTTTTTTGCCGATGATGCTGCGCCTTGGGAAGCTTTCACCGGCGCACAGGCTGTCCGCTCGGCGTCGGGACGCTCATGTGCGGGTTACCCTGGGGGTGTTCCAGCTCCAAGTCAGGTCCAGGTTACTTTGACGTTCTTGCACCGACGCAGAAGGTCGTGCCAAGTCGCTGCAAGACGGCGTTTGGCCAGATTTCCGCTGTTGAAGGGTGGGCACTTGCCCAAACTGGTAAGGGAGGTCTCTGGAGGGGGACTCTGTCATCTTAAGGCCGGCGGCAAGATGGTGGTTGGCCAGATCTCAACTGTTGTTGTTCCACGGTGCCTTACCAGCGGCCCCAGTTTGGGGTGCAGGAAAGCCAGGTATTTCCAAGTATGTTGCGGGTTACCGCTGCTGTAACAGAATTAACAGAGGAGCACGTAAAGGTCAAGTACCATGAGCGGCAATAAAGCCCACCGAGCACAAAGTACAAGGGGCAACCACACCCTCATCAGTGGACACATTGGCACATAGCTCCACTGTCTGCGAACAGATGGCCAAAGTGAGGTCGGTCCAGCCAGGAGCATTAAAACCAATTACGTGGCTCTGAATCTATTATGAGAGGAACAAGGTATGAATGCCACGGCCAAAGGAAGTGATAGGGGAATTGTCCACACTCACACAGTTCTGTTGTCTTGGCGTTAAGACCTGGAGCAATGCATCTACCCTACCCCATCCAGTTTTGTGCCCGATTAAAGCCCCGACAACTCTTGAAGACCACTTGGGGGTCAAAGAAAAGTGCTCCGAAAGTGATTGGGCAAGCGCACGTTCTCCAACGCACGAGATGGCACGGAGATTTGATGAACTTATTTTCCATTCCATTGACACGGTAGCGCGAGGTTGAGTGGCAGCGTCGAGCCTTGCAATGACTTTAATGAGAGTCCATGCAAGTAGGAGTTTTTCCTAATCCAGATCTTCGACGATCTCGTGAATGATCTGTGGATTTCCGAAGGAGACGCCTCGATAAAAAGATCCTTTGGCACGGGGAAAGGGCTTCGTTCGACTTGCTTTCCTCTAAGAGAGCCAGGAGGATCCCTCCCGCTGCAGCAGGGAGGGCTGTGATCGAAGTCAGCTGTGCTGGAATGACTGCCAATGGCTTCATGGTAACGGCAAGCCAGGAGTGTGAAAGTTCCTGTCTAAGGACATGTTAACTTTGTTGTCCTGCATGCTGGCTCAGAGTTGTGTGTGTGTAGTTGTAGGAACTCCGTAGTTGTGCCTTGGAGGCTCGACGGGAGTGCTGCTTTAAGTGGGAAAGCCTTTTGAAGTGCTTGAGTTGTAGGGATGTGTGTCTGGAAGCTGTAGAAGTGTCTGTGCACGTTTTTGCCTGCTTTAGGTGTAGTTGGGTAGGTCCCGAGAACTCCCACTGACGTTTGAGTTTGTGTTGTGGCTGTGGAGAACACGTGGCAGAGCAGAGTTTTCACCTGTGTGTAAAGAGTTTCACTGACGAAGCCTCCGGCTTATGATTTTGGCTCAAGTCGTGAGAAAAGAGGGTTCAGCGCGCTGCTGCTGTGTTTTCACATGGTAGCGGAGCGTGTGTAGCACGCTCGTAGAAACTAGAAGCCATGGCTGACCCCGGGCTGTCGACCCCTGTGCCTGAAGACGAAGACGACGAAGCTTTGTTTGGCCCCGGTGGTGCCCAGGACGGGCAACAACCGCCAACACAATCCCCTGGAGCTTCTGCTTCAGCGGGAGGACCCGCCACGGTCGTCGGACTTGACCCTCAACTCCAGCAGATGATGGTCCAGATGATGCAGAGTCAGCAAATGATGATGCAGAATCAGCAACAGACACTTCAAGTTCTGGTGGCAAAGATGGAGGCCGACGAGAGAAGGAGACGTGAGCAGGAAGCATTGTCGGCAGCTGTGAGCAACCCATTTGGGGGTGCTTCAAGTGCAGCAGCTGCCGGAAGTCCCACGGCAAAGGCTTCTGCTCCTCCACCGGCACCATCACAGAACCTGCATGTTGGAAGTAACCGTGCAGAGAAGTATCTGCCAGCATTGCCGCTCATCGATAATGTGTCGATGGGAAAAGGGCGTGTGAGAGAGCTGGAGGAGTACCATCGGTGGTGCGAGGTGCTTGCTTCCTGGCTGGCGTTGATAGACGACAACTATGTCAATGAGTTGCGCCAGGCAATGACGCATGACCGTGAGATCAAGCAGTCTGACATGGCAGTTCCGGTAGCATCGCGTTCGGCGAGGTTGTTTTACTACCTGCAACAAAGTCTGCAGAAGTTCGAACGTGGGATGGAACTGGTGAGAAGCACGTCGATGCGTCAAGGACAAGCTGCTTGTGGTTATGAGGTGATGCGTCAAATGCACCAGACCTTCAGCATTGTCTCTCGCATGGAGGCCATTGCTGTGAGAGATGAAGCCCTTCGCCTAACTTCGAAGGCGAGTTCGTACAAGCGACCGCTTGACTGCGTCCGCTTCCTTGAGGACGAGCTTGGGAAGGTAGACCAGAAGCTGCATCGGTTCCCTGAACTGAGGCTTGGAGCATCTGATCGTTCAACCCTTCTTCTTCAATCTGTCAGCCCAGAGTGTAGGCATTACGTTGTCCTGCATGGGAAGTCTGGGAGCTGGGAGGAACTGGTTGAAAGCATCCGGTTCTACGAGGAGCAAACCCGATTGTGTGATGCCGGTTCGCTGAATGCAGTTGGGGAGCGCGGCCTCTGCTGGAACTGTGGCAAATCAGGCCATATGAGTTGGCAGTGCCCCGACAAGAGCTCTGGAAAAGGGAAGAAGAGGGATGAACCGAAAGGTGGAAAGCCTTCTGGTTCCAAGAATCGAGAGAAGAGCCCTAAAGGGAAGGGCAAAGGCAAAGGGAAGACAGACAAAGGAAAGGGTGGAAAGCCCAAGGGGAAGCCAAAGAACAAAGGAAAGCCCAAGGGCCGAGCTGTGGAAGACGAGCAGTCTGATCAGGTGATGGCAATGCGGTCTCATCATCTGAGTGGCTTGGGTCCGGGGACAAGAACTAATGAGCCCAATGAAGCTGAGCCCCCTCGTCTCACCATGACGAACGGAGAGATCGAGAGACTGAACCAGTCCTCCTCTAGGAATAGCTCTTTCGCATGGCTCATTGATAGTGGAGCCACCTGCCACGTGTTGTCAGAGAGTGCGTTGGGTTTTTACGAAGTCGTCAAGGAGCATTCGGGACCTCTTCCTGTGCTCATGAGTGCTAGCGATACGCCCATGGAATGTGTCAAGTTGGTTGACATTCGGGTGAAGTTTGGGAAGTTGGGGCCCGTAGTGCTTCAACAGGTCTTGGTTTGCAAGATTGGTTTCAACGTAGTCAGTTCTTGGCAAGCATCCCTTTCGGGATGGAGTACCTGGCTCACCTCAGAGCCTGGAGCAAGCTGCTTGGTGAAGCAGACGGAACGAGGTTCCTCGATGTGGGTGCCTTTGGTTCGTGAAGCCAGGAGCTGGTGGGCGTTGGCTAAGGAGATTGGCCCTACCAAGGCAAAGCCGAAAGGAAGAAGAAGCAAAGGGGACTCACCCAAGCCGGGGTGGAGCCCGAACGACGACGCGATGGAAGTGGATAAGGTGCAGAAGAAGGCACCGCCCAACGTAGGAAGAGCATTGGAGGTGACACCTTTTAAGTTTTTGCTGCGAGCATTTTCAGTGAAGCAACATGTGGGGGAACATGAGCTGCATGAGCATGTTTTTCAGGAGCGTTTGAGTGGATGTGAGCATGCTGCAGTTGCGAAAGTAGGAGTAGACCTGGAAACCCCACCCTCTGCATGTTGTGCTGAAGCTTTATGTTCCGCCGCAGCTGTTTTGCTTAAGTCTGCAAGCAACACGTCTTTGGAGAAGCAAACCAGTAGGGACACACGCTGTGGAGACAAGGGTTTTGAGTGCGTAGGGGTAGGGCCTGTGCCGCTCCAGCCTCAGAGTGTTTGCATTAGGAGTAGGAGTGCCTTGCGTGTAGGACGTAGGAGTGACTTGCACCCCAGCGCTTGTGTGCCTGAGTGGTTGTTGGGACAGAGTGAAGAGAGGAAGTGTGCCTTTCGGAGTTTGCGTTGGCCAGGAGTGTTTCTGAAAGCATTGCTGGTGTTGTGTGCTCTAGGAGTGTTTTGCTCAAAGCCTGGAGCCTTTGTAAGGGACCTTGGAAAGGATGGAGCTTCCGGAAGCCTCGCCTCCGCTCTGTCTTGTGAACTCCCAAAGTGGGAGTGTGGCCCAGGTGGAAGCCTTTTCGACGAGCATGATTGCTCGTCTTGCGCACCGTTTCGAGGAGGAAGGTCAGCTGTCTCTTTCGAGGCAGCTTCTCCAAAACATCGACCTTTTTACCTCGACCCCTGGCTCGGTCGAACGGCTGTTGGGGATTCCAGCCTGCCTTGGGGAGTTGGAGACACAGGAGTTGGTGATCAATACAAGCGGCATTCCGGTGAAGCAACCTATGCTCATTGCCGAGCTGCGAGCCATTGCTGCTCCGACGGTGGACCAGTCGGTTTTGACGGACACCCTCGTCGAAGAGCACGACCGTCGTGCAGAGTATGCAAGGTATGGCTATGTTTTGACCACCATGGGGGTGGTAGTCGCCGATGTGACTGCTACCATCCGCCAACCGCACCTTCCATGCGAGCAAAGGGGGTACTGGCGCAACAATCAGGTTGGCATCCAGCTCACCTTGAAGAAATTCCTTCTGTACCTGGAGGCGATTCGAGAGTTGCGGTGCCATCCTGCTCAATACCAGTTGTTCGAGGCAGGGCTAGCAAGCATTCTGCCAAACGAGCTCAAGGTCGAGCGTGTGCCGGCTGCCGACTTGAGAGCGCTTTTGGCGGACGTGCTCGTCCAGAGCAACCGCCGGGTGACTTTGGCTGCTCAACCGCCAACTATAATACCGGATGTTGCACCATCCGCGTCGGGTGGCACGGCACCGCCTCTTCACAAAAGTGCCCCAGCTCCACCTCCTTCGGGGTGGGCTTTGCTCAACCAAGCGCGTGCAAAAGCCGAGGCAATGATTCGATTGCATGCCGACATGAAGAGAGCTGCAACAGCCGAGGTGGCTCCATCATCGTCGACGGGCCCCGCTTTTCCACCAGGGCCTCCGGCTTTCTTGCCGTTCAGCCCTCCTTCCCCGCTTACGCCGTCCGTCTTTTCCTATGCTCCATCGTCGGCACCAGGCACGCCTATGGAAGCAGGCATGCCTCTAACTCCGCCTCCTCTACCTCCTCCATCTTGGGCACCAGGCACGCCTATGGAAGCAAGCCTGCCTATACCTCCGCCTCCTCTACCTCCTCCATCGACACCGCACCCAGATACATTGAGGGAGCTTGCGGGCGAGGTTCCAATGGAGGTCGAGACGCCGATGACGCCCGTGGAGGCATTCGGTGCCCCTGGGACCCCTATGGACGTGAGTTCCGAGGTCCCAATGGAGCCAATGGTCGGTGGCATTGGAAGTCCGGGGAGCGCTTCTCCTTTGACCCCGCCGGCAGAGACGAGTATGGTGGTTCCAAATCCACCGATGGACAATTCGGATGTGGGAGACTCTGGCTCCGAGATGGATTGATATGCTTGGGTATGGGCCCTGAGGGCCTAAAAGCCGGGCATGAGCTGCTCCGATCTTCGCCGCAATGCACAAAATTGGTAGGAGTAGGTCTGAAAGCCCTGCTGTTTGCAGTAGGAGACTGGCTGTGTGCATTAGGAGGTAGGGTAGGAGCGTTTGAGTGCTTGGTAGGTGACTGTGAGTGCAGCCTGCCTGCCGCGAATGGGTCTGCACACTGTCCCTCTGTGCCCAGGTCTTCATGGAAAGGAAGCAGTGCCTTGGCTTTAGGGTTGGTTCTGGGTTTGGTTTTCAGAGGTTGGCTGCGTAGGTGCGTGAAGCTTTTGAGTGTGCGCCGTAGGAGTAGGCTGAAGTTTGTGCGTGTAACTTTGGTAGGACGTGTGCCACGTAGGTCTTGGAGTGTTGTGCGCCGCCTGTTGTTTTTGCGTGGCGTGCTTGCTTGTGAGTTGAAAGCTGAGCCTACGGGCGAGGAAGCAAAAGGGCCAATGATGAAACGTTGGCGTGCCTTGAAGAAGTGGGCCTTGTGTGGGCTTGGGTCCCTGCGGGGGTCCGAGCAAAAGAAGGCCGTGGCACGTTCTGAGGCCCTGCGTATGCTTGCTGGTTTGCCGACCCCGGTTGTTGTGAATTCGGAGTCGGAGGAAGAGTTGATTCCTGATCCGTTGGAAGCTGAACTTGCGAAACCCAGCGGAAGTGAACCCCCTAGGCCCTCCGATGTTCGAAAGAAACCCCGTGTGGAGAATGTTCCCTCAGGTGAACCGGGTGCCCTGAGTTCCCCGGAGGTGGTGAGCGATGCTCTGGATCCTGAGGTTCCGGTCTATTTGACCTCGGAGCGGCTGAAGGCGCACCGAAATAAGGGCCACCAACCTTATCTTAGTTGCTGTGACACATGTCAAAGCGCTAGAGGGAGAGTGCCGGCTCGTAGGAAGCACATGAAACACCACCACGGACCCGGAGAGTTGCAAGTCGACTTTGGATTTTTCGGAAAGAATGTTCGTTTCCTTCTCATGGTTCATGTGGTGTCGGGGTACATACATACCGTGGTCTTAGGACCTGAGGATGAAGTGCCCGCTGTATCGGTTTGCAAAGCCTTTACGGAAATGGGATTGAGTGGATTGGACATTGTTGTCCACGGGGACCAAGAAAATCTCCTCGAGAGTGTTTTCCGCAATGCAGCGAAACACCGGACATTCGGGGGGAGGTCAATGCACTGGGTCCCGTTCGCGATAAACAGACCTCAAGCGAAGGGCATCGTTGAACGCCATGTTTGCCTTGTGAAAGAAGCGTTCTGGTCTGTTTGGCTGGGCTTAGAAGAGCGTGTAGGTGAAAAGTTGCCTCTAGGGAGCCATCTGTTTGTTGAGGCCATGAGGTACTCTGTGAGGATGCATAACTTGTTTCATGTGTCCAAGGAACACAGCACGCCGTTGGAGAGACTGCGTGGGTCGACAGTTCAGCCAGTGAAGAGCTGTGAGTTTGGGGTTGTGGGTTTTGGGAAGCCTCAGAAGGACTACCCAGAGCACCGCGGAAAGCGCCTGGTGAGGGCACTCTATGTAGGACCTCACGGTGCTAATGGATCCGGGATTCGGGTCTTTGTTCCAATAGGTGTTGGAAAGCCCCCTCGTTTGGAAATCTTCAGCTCTTTTCGTGCCAAAGATCCAGTGGAGTTTGACAAAGCTGCTTTGCGTGACCTTCGAGGTAATAAGGAAGACCCTGAAAGACCCATTAAGTTCGATGTTCCAATCGATGGTCCGAGTCCGCCGCTTGATTCCCCAAATATCCCTGAAGGAAGTCTTGAGTTTCCTGTTGAACGCACCGAACCACCTGCTCTTGAGGGCCCTGAAGCAATGGAAGAAGAAGGAGAGTTGGATGGGTATTCTCCGGATTTTTCGGACGTGCCTGAAGAAACAGGCATGGAGGTTGAGCCTCCCGGAGGCGTAGGTCTTGAGGACCTCGATGCCCCTATGGATCCAGGAGAAGACGATGCCATGGAAGAGGGCCTGACGTGGCTCTATGAGCATGGCCTTAGGCAACTCTTTGATGGGCCTGACTTGAGAGTAACGACAAAAATCCGTAAGGGAGATAATGTCAAAGAGTGGTTCCGTATGAAGTTTGGTGGAAAGAAGATTTGGGTCCATGTCCCGGACAATGCGGTTTGCGAAGTTTCTGGCAAGGTTTTGCCTCGTAAGCATCTTGAAGAAGGTATGAGACTCGAGCTCTCAGAACTTGATGCTTTTGGTGTAGCTACGATTATAGGAGAAGCTGAGGCCCGTAAACGAGCTACACGGAGAATCCATACGACTAGGTGGGTTCTGACTTCGAAACCGTCGGCCACGAACCCTGAACGAGTTCGTGCTCGTCTTGTTGTGAGAGACTATGCATTTGGATCCAATCCTCTAGCTGATGGGATATATTCCCCCACCACGTCTTTGGAAGCCTTGAGGGGTGTCCTTGCTATTCATGCTGTCAGAGGTGGCACCTTGTTGTCAGCAGATGTGAGCGTTGCCTTCATGCAAGCGCCTGTGCAGGGAGTAGAGTGTATCCGGTTTCCGAATGGGATGTATGATGAGGAGAACAAGCCGCTGTTTGCGCAGCTACACAAAGCCATGAATGGCTTGAGAGTAGGACCACTGAGCTGGTACCTAGAGTTTACAAGCACGCTGCGTAAGCAGTTTGGGTTTGGTGAGACTGCCGACCCTACTGTGCATCACCGGCTTGAGAAGGATGGTGCGCTGACCTTGGTGTTAGTGTATGTTGACGATCTCATCATCTTTTCCCAGAATCCGCCAGTTGCCAAGGATCTGTACGCTAAGCTAGCGAAGATCTATAAAATGAAGCAGACAGGGCTTCTAGAACCTGGCAAGACTGGGCAGCTCGAGTTCTTGGGTCGGGTGATCGCCCGAACCACTGAGCACGGGCCTGTGTTCTTTGGCCTGAAGCCGGGGTACTTGAAGTCGCTTGGAGAAGAGTTTGGCATTAGCGGAAAAGGTGTGAAACCAGTGCTGGGAAACCTCGAGAGGGAGTACCGGAAAAAGGAGGCTGGAACACCTATCAGCACTGAGGCGTATGAACGCTATAGACGTGTGCTTGGTAAGTTGATGTGGGCAAGCCTGACGTTGCCGCATTTGTCCTACCCGGTAGGATTTCTGGGCCGGTATCAGAGTGACCCAGATAGCCAGGCAGAAGCTTGCTTGAGACGCGTGGTTCGTTGGGTAATGGCTTTGCCTGAGTACCTTCAGCGATTTTCGGCAGAAGCGTTTGAGTATCCTTGCTGCGCTTCGGAAAACATGCTCTCTGGCTTTGTGGATGCGTCATGGAACATTTGCTCTGTGTCTGGTGCTATCGTGAAGTGGCATGGCATCATGATCAAAACTTTCTCGCGGAAACAGTCGGTGACCGCGTTGAGTTCGGCGGAGGCCGAATTGGCAGCCCTGACTGAGGCAGCCAAAGAGTCGGTGTACTTGTCTTTGCTCATGGAAACGCTCCTGTATGGAATGCCCAAAGGAGAGACCGGTGAGTTTCCGATTCACCTGGCTTCGGATTCGGAAGCCGCTTTGTCGATTAGCAAAATGACGGGGTTGTTACGCCGTGTTCGGCACCTGGAGCTTCGTCATCGCTATCTTCAAGAGCTAGTCCACCTGGAAAGGCTGATTCTAAGCTTCATCAGTGGAGAACGGAATCCAGCCGATGGACTGACGAAATCTCCTGAGGAGTTGTTGCTTGAGCATTTGCTGGTTGCGTGTGGACTGGAAAGAGTGTGTGAAGAAGACCTTCAGGGTCTTGTAGTTCCTGAACACCTTCGTGAACGAATGGAAGAACTTGAAGAAGTATGTGAAAAGCTTGAGAAAATCCCGACAAACCTGGCGAAGTACGAGCCAGTGGCAAGAGACCTTGCGTTGGGATCTGTTCCTCTGCTTGTGATCGAGGTGTTTTGTTCAACGGACAGTGCGTTGTGCCGAGCGTGTGCTCGTGACCGAGTAGCATATATAGGCATAACTGAGAAAGAAGACTTCTTAAGCAAGAGTACTCAAATGTTTCTAGGAGAGGTCTTGCTGTGTCTGTTGAGTAGGAAACCGCCCCAGATCTATGTCCACATAGCTTCCCCGTGTACCGCTGGATGTAGCTACCGCTTTAAGAACTGGCATCGACCGAAGTTTCGACATCGGTGGCGAGAGCAGGTCAAGAAGCATGTTGCATCTTGGAAAGCTTTAGGAAGACTTCTGGAGGACCGCTGCAAAGAGATCCTGGTTACCCAGGAATGGCCAAAGAACTGTGGTCTTTGGAAGGAGGAAAGTTATTTGAAAGAAAAGAAGCGCCTTGGTCTGAACTTTGGAAGGGTTGTGGACCGTTGTGCCTTCGACGGGGTCTTTAAGCGGTGGTTCTTTGCTACAAACCGAGAGGAGTGGAGTGAAATCTTCTCTGGAAAGCCCTGTGACAAAAGTCATCAGCATGTTTCACTTGCTAGTGTCGAAGAAACAGGTATCTATCCGACTAAACTGGGTAGAGCTCTTTTGCGTGCTGCGAAAGTCACGTTAGGTCTTGTAGGAACACCTTCTTAGGTCGGCAGTAGGAGTGCTCGCTTTCGGACTTTGCCTGGGATGAGATGTTTAAGCACTGGAAACACCGAGCTGTGAAGAAGTGCGTGGCTCTGAGGCATCACAGTCCAAGCGGGGGTGTGAAAGTTCCTGTCTGGCTCAAGGTTTCGGCTCAACCCCGGTGGGGTGCTCAGGTAGAGAGCGTCTTTAGTGCCGTTGTGGCTGGCCCTGGGGCTTGTAACTAAGGGTAGGTTCCGTTTTGAGGCCTGGCAAAACTGTGTTTGCTCGTAGGCCGGCTGACCGGCTAAGCTGTCATAGAGCGGCGGCCCGCCAACTGCTGCCGTCGACGAAGGGCGTGAGTGCACAGTTTTCGGCCTCGCTTCGCTAGAGGGAAGCTTTTCGTCCTCGCGTTGCTGAGGGAACCTTGTGGCCTACAGTCTGCTCTGGGTCACAGTGAGAGTTGCAGCCTCGCATTGCTTGAGGGGTGACGCAAGCCTGTTGCTCACCAGAGATTCCTGCTGTCTCTGGGTGAGCAAAACCCACCGACCCTCATTTGGATTGAGGGCTGTGCTGAAGGTGAGTTTGGGTTCCTCGCTCACTTGTGTGGAAAACGAAGGTGAGACCGAAACACGGGGGGAAACGGCCAGGCACGCTGCAGACAGTGCAGGCCAACGTCGCACTGCAAGAGGCATCCTTGCAGTGGCGACAGGAGTGTCCCGAACAATTGCGGTGTGCTCGAGCCCAAGCTTGCAGGTTTTCGGGGATCTGCAAGCTGAGCACAACAGGATTTTCTTCGCAGGTAGAATCAGGTAGAAAAGATTTGGCCCAACCCTGGTGGATCTGCCTGGACATAAATAACCAGAGGCATCAGTGTCGTAAAGCTCATTGACTGGTGCTACTGAGAAACCGTTGCCAAGGAACTTGCAGTAGGACTGTGGTGCGGCGCAGTGCAAGTTGAAGAGCAGCTGGTGGTGGCTGCTCCCCGGAAAACCAATAGTCCAAGAAGCCTCCTTCGGCCTCGCTCCGTGCTGAGGGTTTGTAAGGGTTGGTATTGGCCGGAAAGGATTCAGATGGAGGTTACCCGATCTTCGCGCTTTTCCCATCTGAAGGCAACCAATGGTAATCAGCCTGCTGGACATGGCAGGCCTGCTTTTGTTTACATCCACGTCTCCTGCAAGGGCTGGGGTCTGTCCGTGCACACAGACAAGGCGGAACCTTGCAGATGTTTAGGTCCTCGCGGCACGGCCGCTGGAGGTTGTTTGAAGATGTTGGCTCTCACTATCTGGTGAGTGGTTTGTATGGGCACTTGCTGGGGCAAGGCGGCTCTGGCGTCTGAGGATGGTACATGTGCTGGCTGCTGAGTACGGGCCACCGAAAGAGACCTGTGGTAAGACAAGCGATGAAAGGAGCCGAACTCCTAAAGAAAGGACAGGCTAGCTCACGCGGACGCCACGCAGAGTATGTGTTACTATCTTCAGATGTTGGAGCCAAATTGCCAGCCTTGTGACGTGAGATGTGGTGTTTGGATTCGGCCTCAAGCACTGGAAGGCCTACAACAACAAATCCGAATGAAAACTGTGGTCCTAAGACACGCGGTGCAGCTGCTTATACGTGGCACCGCGGGGGTCACAAAGAGATAGAGGGCTTGCCAGCAGGGGAACTCTGTCTAAAGAGAGCCCTGGCTCAGTGAGGAGCTGAGGGCCTGGCTGCGCTGATGCAGCGGAATGGTTGTTCGGCCTCGCCTCCGCTGAGGGAACAACAGTCAATGCTTCTCTGCAGTGTCGGTCCGGGTTAGTAAGAGCGAGAACGCCGGGACCTCGAGCTGCAGTTTTACCATGAAGCAACCGCGTGAGATGCATTATTGGTCAACTGGTGAGTAAGAGCGAGAAAGCCAGGGTGACGCTACTTTGGGGGAGGCTGCAAGGCACGGTTAGTAAGTGCGAGAAAGCCGGAGCTGCGGACGAACCTGGAGTAGCAGTTTTTCATACCTCACGTGTTTCACTTTGCGGCCTCGCATGCGCTGAGGAAATATGCCTCGAACAGAACATCCAGTGCTGAGTGGGGATTGCCAAACTTACGGAGGCTGATGCCACAACAAGTGCCTCAACAGCAATGCATGCGGAGGGCAAAGTTCGGCCTCGCGAGTGCTGAGGGTTGCAGCTGAGAGAGGGCCTAGCTGAGAACGCAACACCTCAAGCGAGGTAATTTTTAGTTTAGTTTCACCTTGACCAACGGCCCCTTCGGGTGGCTACGCCTCGCAGCGTGCAGACGAAAGTTCCTGTCTAAGGACATGTTAACTTTGTTGTCCTGCATGCTGGCTCAGAGTTGTGTGTGTGTAGTTGTAGGAACTCCGTAGTTGTGCCTTGGAGGCTCGACGGGAGTGCTGCTTTAAGTGGGAAAGCCTTTTGAAGTGCTTGAGTTGTAGGGATGTGTGTCTGGAAGCTGTAGAAGTGTCTGTGCACGTTTTTGCCTGCTTTAGGTGTAGTTGGGTAGGTCCCGAGAACTCCCACTGACGTTTGAGTTTGTGTTGTGGCTGTGGAGAACACGTGGCAGAGCAGAGTTTTCACCTGTGTGTAAAGAGTTTCACTGACGAAGCCTCCGGCTTATGATTTTGGCTCAAGTCGTGAGAAAAGAGGGTTCAGCGCGCTGCTGCTGTGTTTTCACAAGGAGGCAGCGTGTGGCGGCGAGCATGTTTGGTTGTGCCCGGGCGTTCACAACTGGTCTGAGCCAAAGGTGCCGCCATCATGAAAGAGGGAGGAAATGGGGACAACACGCATCACAACGAGGGAGGTGTTACCCACAATCCCCTGCGCGGAACAGCTGTAACATCAACGCGTCTCCTTTTATCCTCTTGCCTCTCGACCTCTAGTATATCCTGAACTTCCAGGATAAGGCGCTTGGACACCCTGTTTGCCTTTGGGTGCTTTGGAAGAGCAGGGTTATGACACGCAATACCCGCAGCATTTAGCGCATCAACTGCCGCATTAAATACTCTTCGTGGTGGTAATAGCAAAGACATCTTGCAGGCCAACAAATTCCTGGTCAGGTGTGACTTGTGGATGACTTCGAATCATCTTCCGGCTGCGGAATTAGCTCGAGTGCTTTGGTGGAGGAACTCTCGGCCAGCACGCAGGGCATCTACGATCCAAGCCGGAATTGACCCCCACCAGACAGGTTCCGGCGGGCCTCTGACGAGTCCACCGCCAGCAACTTCTCCGCCCCCCCTGCGCGATTTTTTCAGGCGCAAAGGAAAGCCTCCATCTACGTGGACTCGCGCCTGCGCACACGGGCACAGACAGCAGCTTCTCGTTCAACATCGGCGATTCGGTGCACATCGGAGCCAAGCTGGCCGTCTACAAGGTGCGCATTGCCGACACTTTTCTGAGCACGGACCGCAGGACCTTCCTGCACTGGAAGGACAACTGGCACCCTGCACTGCGCCAAGCTCTCCGTGTGGGCGCATACACGGGACCGAGGCTGGTAGCATGGATTTCCAATTTCGCGGGGCTGTACTGCGGAGACAAATGAGCTGGACGTGACCTACAACGGTGTGATCCGCCAAGCTCCGGCAGCGCTTCCCCACGGGCTCCTACCCGCCGGGCGCCTCGCCCAGCAAGCCCCTGTCCATTCTTTTTGGGCCCCAGCCACCTTGCGGGCTCCGTGCAGCGCTTCGTCTTTTCACTATAAACCGTTCTCAAAGCTGTATCTAAAGACGATGCCCTTTCCGGAGCGGCGCAACAAGGCCGCGATGCTGCGGGCCTTTCACAAGCAGTATCACGCCCTTATGGATCTTTCCAAATTTCCTAGCCACTCCTTTTTGTTTCTCTTCTTGCCATTTCTTTTCTTCTTCTTTTTCTTCTCCTTCTTCTCGGCTTTCTTTTTCCTTCTTGTTTTTCTTCTTCTCATTCTTTTCCATTTCTTTGCGCTTGTTCTCAAAGGATTCCTTTGCGATCCTTGCCTTCTCTATTTTCGCTCCTTTTGCAACTCGGAGAAACTAGATTTCCGGGAGTCCCTTTTCTTCTTCTTTTCTCTTACTTCTTGCTCCTGCGCTTTCTCGATCTCTTTTTGCCATCTTGCGCAACGACTTGTTATCGTTCCACTTCACTTCTGTCTTCTTTCTCGCTTTTCTTCTTTTCTACCTCAGCATTCGCTTCTTCCATAAGCTCCGTCACTTCTTCATCCTTCTTTTTAGGGCTCTTTGGCACTCGTTCATCTTCCTCTTGTGAACTTTGACTTCTGGGCCTCAGGATTCTTGTCTTCCTTCCGCTTCCTTTCGGCTTCGGCCTTTTGCGCCAGCACGTCTTTTCCAACTTTTCAACGACCTCTGGTAATAAGTCGCGTTTGCACGGCCTCGCTTGCCTTTTCCAACGTGGAAGCAGCCGGCAGAATTCTTCAACGAAGGGCACTGAACAACCCTGCCTTGTGGCTTATCACATGCTGAATCATCTTCAGGCATGCTGCTGCTTTGCGGCCTCAAGCCAAAGGCAAGTCAGTTACAACCTCAGCAAGTGTAACTTCTTGGAAGAAGTTACACTCTTGCTTTTGGCTTGTCAGCATTGCCAATACGTCTTGCTCAAGTCGGCTTTCATTTTCTTCGTCCGTCCTTTTATTTGCTCGTGTGCTCCTTTGCTTTCCGACTTTGCATCCAAGGATTTCCACTTGGCTTTCTTCTCCTCAGGTTGGTCTTCCTTGGCACCCTTTTCCGTCTTCTTGTTCTTGATCACATCCGGTGCAACCTTTGGCATTGCCTTCACTTTCGGCTCAACTTTCTTCTTCGGCATTGCCTTTGACTTGGCTCTCTTCATCCTCTCTCCAAGCTGTGCTCCAAGTTCGGCTGCCTTTCGCTTGGCCTTTTCAAATTTCCACAGTCCTTCTTCGACTTCGGCATAAAAGCCTTTCACGCTTATCAGCTTTGCCAGTCCGATTTTTGCTTCGTCCATCGTTTCGGTGAGAAGTTCCTCTCGAGCGGCCAGCTCTCCCAGTTCCTTTTCGAACTTCTCGATGAGCTCTACCGCTTTTTTTCTTCCTTGTTTGCGCTTCTCAAACTTCTGGCGTCCTAGTTCGACCTCCTTTTCCATTTGTCCAAGGGTTTGCTCGATTTCAGCATGTTCCTTGTCGATTTCCTCAGCGCCTGCTTCAACTTCTTCGAGAGTCTGCGCTGCCCTGAGATTTTTCTCCAGCCATAATAGCACTTTCCTCAGGGAATTTGAAATCGACTCTTTGATGCTCTTCTTGATCTCTTGCAACAGTTCTCGACCCATGGCGATGATCTTCTTTATCAGTTCTCCAGGATCTTCTTCCTTCTCGACCGGACCCTTCTTTTCATCGCTTGGCTTCTCGACTGACTCCTCTTCGGTTGACGATGAGCTGCTGCTTGAGCTCGACTCATCTGAACCTGCTTCGTCGCTC